>NW_024121135.1:341560-375756 GCF_016745375.1 Pimephales promelas
TTGAAAAACCCCAGAATGTTCTCCATAACAGAGCGAATTGCATCCCGTGTCTTGTTTCCCATTTCTGCGGTCGTTTCGGTTTTCGATTGCTCTAACCTACAATGTAAACTCGGCGCTTAGCGCCTACGTCACGGCTCTCAGCCCGCCCTCTTTTCGTTGATTGGCCGGCTGTTTTCAGGCCAGTGGAAAACTGAAAGATAGGCCGCTATCTCAGACTGTCACGGGTGCGGGTTCAGGCAGAAGGACGAACAGGCAGAGTCCAGAAAAGCTCCAATACAAAAGGTTTATTCTCAAATTAACAGGAAACAGGCAGGCGAAACACAGGGTGACATTCACATCGACCGACAAGGACAGACTGAATGGGAAGGAACTAAATACACACAGGAATCAAACTAAACGAGGTGAAAACAGGTGAAACAGATGAATACAGGACGCTGAACGGGAGGCTGATGAGGGAGTGAGTTCAGGTGTGGAGACAAGAGGATCCTGGGAAGTGTAGTGCTGGAGACGCAGACAGGATGGTGCAGACGAAGACTGTGACACAGACTGACTACAGGAGCGAAATGAAATTAGCGGAAGTAGGAAGTCTGACGTAGTCAGGCTAGCAAACATCGCAAATAAAAGTGAAAGTAAGTCACAGAATCATTAACACACAATCATCTTCAATTAAAGAAATGAAATGATCTTACCAGGGCTGTTGCCACTCTCTTATTGATGTCTTTGTTTTTGAAATTGATCAATAAAATTCAGCTCATATCTGTTGCTTTTGGTGGCATGCAATCCATTAAATCTGCATACAGGCCCGGTTCTATGGGGGTGCTTGAGGGTGCTAAGCACCCTCAAACAAAAGTGAAAGCACCCTCAGATTAATTTTTTATTAGCACACATGTAAACGAGATTTTGCCGACAAAAGAAACACAGACGGATTTCACACCCAAATAATAGGTTACACAAATAATAGGTTACACAAACTAAATCCATTAACGCCATTCCGATTTCACATCAGAATTTACTTCAGTATTTCATATTATGTTTAATGCATTAAATTGGTTGTCCTTTCGCGATTGTAATACGCATAGGTGAAGCTGTCTCTTTAATTGCCCACTTTGTTTGCGTGTGTGCGTCCCGCTCAGGAAATTCGTTAGTGACGGGGCTAATAGCCTTTAGATAGCCAATAAATGTCTATATAAATCGGAATGAATAGAGAGTCTCTGCAAAGGCGGTAGATTGAAGTGCTCGCAGTGCGCATCCGAGTGAAGATTGCGCGAGACACAAGAGAACTGTGCCCATGAAACTGACCGCAGTGGCAAATAGTGCTCAGCTTGATGTCAAAAACATCAAATTTAACCACTAGCTAGATCTCTTAATTAAGAGCGAACTAAATGAATGCTCTGCTAGTTAACTGGAGATGTTTTATCTGTAGTAGGTAAATCTGTTCCTCAATATTTCCAAAAGTGGTGGGTACAAAATTACTCATGACGAAATCTGGTGGGGATCGACATCGAGTGACCAGCATTTAATCTTTAAATCAGCTGTTTCGTTTAAAAGGACTGATTCATTGTCGTCAGAACCTAAATGTCTAAAATGTATGTTACTTATATTAACTTATTTATTCAACTGCAGAATAAAATCAGTTTCAATAATTCACACATTTGTATATAGTCTACTGCTGTTTTTTGGGGATAAAGCACTATGTGTAATTTCTTAACTATGAAATGATATGTAAAGGATAAAAACTCATACAGGGGCATAGGCTACTCGATCATGGATATCGCATATTGTTTAACATTTGAGCACCCTCACTATTTTCAAAAGCACCCTCAGTGATTTGGTTCTAGAACCGGGCCTGTCTGCATATAACGCGGGAGCTGAAGATCAGATTTATATTATATCCGTTCTGCAAAAACACATTTATGTGGCCAGGTGTAAATGGAATCGGTCAGAACACTTATTATCCGGATAACTTATCTGGATACAGATCTCATTTTAATACCAGGTGTAAATGGGGTCTGAAAGCTGAAAGCTCAGCATTAGATTGCCGAATAACACTGTGAGGTAAAGTATTATCAAACATTTGTTTTTGACAACTGTTCAAGACTTTCCTTTACAGTAGGCCTAACTTTATCGAGTTAAAAGTTTCCCCCCTGATGCCAGACATAGTGGAGAGGAGTGACAAAATGACAGTAGGATTGTGTAAACAAAGTATCAGTCTAGCATCGCCATGTCAGTGCATTGATTCATTGTCTCTTCATAGTTTGCAAGAGACATTTAATAAACTGAGCGTATTTGATAAACTGGGCGTAGCCTACTCATCTGTCAATATGAAACGTGATCTTTGGTCATTCTAATTAATGATCGGAAGAACGCGCATCGATCACCGTTACTGTACAATATGCACGTATGTCCATGACAACGCTACGTTCAGCTGCTTTTGAAATTACGTGTTTTTTTCACTTCCTGATAAGTAACCGTTTTGGACATACGTGAGTTTCATCGGGCAGCGACGATATATTCACACCTATGTACAATTTAGTCTCTCTAATTCACTTATACCCATTTTCCACCGAAAAAAGAACTGGTTCGGAACTGGTGCTGGTTCAAAGTTGGTTCGGAGTTGGTTCAACTTGCGAACCCGTTCAGAACCTGTTTGTTTTTCCACTGACTAGAGCACCCAGGGAACGACGTCATTACGACACTGTGCACGTCGCTAGAAACACTTGCAAGTACATTGCTTTGGGATTATCTCTAACTCGTGTACCAAGAAAACTTTAAAAACAATTGAAATATGTAAGTCTTTTAATCTTTTTGTTTGATATGTTGTCTTTTCTGATAAGTTATGTACCCTTGTCTTGTGTCTTTTTTCTTTCCATTTATTTGTTCTATATCTTAACAGTTTTCTTCTTCGCTTATGTTTCAAATAAAAAATAAATAAATAAATAAAAATGCTTGCGTGTTTCTGCAGTTTCTCCTGGCTTTGCGATGGTCAGAAAAGATGTTTAGAGCACATCTAAACCCGCCCCAGCCCCCGACGTAAACATGACGTACTAAAAGAACTGGTTCCAAAGCGGCACCAACTCTTTGCTGGACTAGAATCCAGCAAAGAGTTGGTGCCGCTTTGGAACCGGTTTTCCCGGCCGCGAACCGGTTCTTTGGCTGTCAAAACAAAAAGAATTGGTTCGCGCGCAGGCACCGGCTCCGAACTGGCTCTCAAAATGCTTTGGTGGAAAAGGGGCTTTATTGGATTGTGGAGAAAACCTGAGTGCAAGGAGGAAACCCACACCAACACTAGGCATGTGCCGGTATCAAATTTTCATGCTGCGGTTAATTGATTGAGCTTTTATCACGGTATACGGTATTATCACGATATTTTAATGAAATTATATTTTAATGCTCAAGAAAAACAGATGCATTGTGGGTCTCTAAAAAAACCTCAACTAGCATCACAATATATAATTGTGATTTTTCAAAACATATGGTAACTAAACCAAATTGTTTAAAGTTTAGTGACAACATGTTACAATGTTTACATGGGACAATGACTGGTAGGTTACTGTTTGTATTATTCAATTAAATTCTTGGATTTGATTTCAGTCTCAATATTCAATATCAATTCAATATTGACTCATTTGGATAAATATTAGGTAGGCCCCAGTCTGTTAATGTTTCTCAAGAAAAAAAAAATCTCTCACATAATGCTGTAAACATACAGAGAAAAATTAAATATAATATTTAGCAAAATACTCCTTGCTATTTTTTTCTAGTCAACTAATGTTCTGGTCATTAAATGGCTTTCCTGAGGTAAATGAAACGTTTTGTGACACAACTGTTCTCCTGCAGTTTTACTGACCTCTTTCCGTGTTTGAAATCGCTGATTGATCGTTATTATGTACAAGTAAATACCTTTCGGTAAGTTGTACTGTCTCTTTAAATAAAAACTAAAGTAACATGATCGGTTTACTTGAACTGAGGAGCAACGATCTGTGATCAGAACCTAAGAGCTGATTTATCAATAACAACTTTCATATCAAAAGTAACCTGCTCTGTCAAGTCTGTCGGTGTCAGTGTCCTCTTTGCTCTGTGATTTTTCTCTGTGGGAGAGCGTGTGAAAAGTGCCAAATGCGTTATCGTCTTTTAGACAGGACGCGGAATGCGCGACACTGGCCGCTTGGTTCAACGTTGCCCTTCAGATACAACGCGATTTAGCATTTTAGAAATAAAAAGTTTAACTATTTTGAACTTTAACCACGGCGTGGTCGAGGTCGACGGAGCAACAAACATCCCTGCGCGTCGAGCGCGTGTTCCGCGTCCTGTCTGAAAGTCTCAAGCTTGAGTCTCAAGCGGAATGTGTGTGAGTTGGCAGCCCTGCGGGGATAAATCGTCGGGAGCGTTCCGCCATGCTTCTACTCCATGTGAGGATTGTTTACATTAGACTAGTGCGCACTGCCGCATGCACACAGTGCTTATACATGTAGGGATTGTTTACATCAGAGTGCGCGCGTGTTTTGCACAGCACGCAGTGTTTGAGCGATTGAAGGAAAATAAGCAGCTAATGCGCGCTCTAAAAGTCTAAATTCGAATCTATTATTTTTCACGGTATTTTGAAGAGCCCGCAATAACAATATCGTGCATATTCATTACTGCGATTTATTGCATTACCGAATGCCGGCACATGTCTAACCAACACAGAGAGAAAATGTAAACTCCATTCAGAAAGGCATTATTTACATATGCACTATGGCATTTGCAGTATAAATTGATGTGAAAAAATAAAGCATTTCAGAATAAGTTTGCCACGATATGTCCTTGTGTGGTTATTTTTCATAGAGCCTCAAGTACCTCAGTATGTTGAGTTGACAGTTTAGACTCTTCAGTCCGGCACAGAGCAGCTTCACTCCTGAATCCTGCAGGTCATTGTTACTCAGGTCCAGCCCTCTCAGGGAGGAGTTTGAAGAATGTAGAACTGAAGACACGGTTTCACAGCACTGATTGGTGAGCTTACAGTGTGCCAACCTAAATGAGAGAAATGAGAAACAAATCATTACAAAAACAATATTATTAATACAGACTGTTTATTTTATGGTACTGTATGCATTTTTATGTCATGTTGCAACCTTATGGTGGCTGTAGTGTTAAGTATTTTTTTTACATCAATTTGCACTATATAACAAAGGAAAAAGCAAAAAAAAAAAGATTTGTGATACTGATATTTACTTTGCTTATGTACACAAAGCCTTAACTCAGTACTTATTTAAAGCACATAATCTGGAGCAGATTGCAGTTTAAAGTCATTTTTGGATATGATGCCACAAGATTTGCACATCTGGATTTGTTGATTTTCTCCCATTCTTCTTTGCAGGTCCTCTAATGCTCTGTCAGGTTTGATGGGGACCATCTCAGGCCACAAACAAGGGACACCCTGGACAAATGGCCAGTTCACCACAGGGCTTACACAAAGACACACATATATTCACACCTATGGACAATTTAGTCTCTCCAATTCACTTATTGGATTGTGGAGAAAACCTGAGTGCAAAGAGGAAACCCACACCAACACAGAGAGAAAATGCAAACTCCACACAGAAAGGCATTTAATTACATATGCACTATGGCATTTCCAGTATAAATTGATGTGAAAAATAAAGCATTTCAGAATAGGTTTGCCAAGATATGTCCTTGTAAGTACCTCAGTATGTTGAGTTGACAGTTTAGACTCTTCAGTACGGCACAGAGCAGCTTCACTCCTGAATCCAGCAGGTCATTGTTACTCAGGTCCAGCTCTCTCAGCGAGGAGTTTGAAGACTGTAGAACTGAAGACACAGTTTCACAGCACTGATTGGTGAGCTTACAGTGTGCCAACCTAAATGAGAGAAATGAGAAACAAATCATTACAAAAATAATATTATTAATACAGACTGTTTATTTTATGGTACTGTATGCATTTTTATGTCATGTTGCAACCTTATGCTGCCTGTAGTGTTAAGTATTTTTTTACATCAATTTGCACTATATGACAAAAGGAAAAAGCAAAAAAAATGATTTGTGATACTGATATATTTACTTTGCTTATGTACACAAAACCTTAACTCAGTACTTATTTAAAGCACATAATCTGGAGCGGATTAGAGTTTAAAGTCTTTTTGGGGTATGATGCCACAAGATTTGCACATCTGGATTTGTGTATTTTCTCCCATTCTCCTTTGCAGGTCCACTAATGCTCTGTTAGGTTTGATGGGGACCATCTCAGGCCACAAACAAGGGACACCCTGGACAAATGGCCAGTTCACCACAGGGCTTACACAAAGACACACATATATTCACACCTATGGACAATTTAGTCTCTCCAATTCACTTATTGGATTGTGGAGAAAACCTGAGTGCAAAGAGGAAACCCACACCAACACAGAGAGAAAATGCAAACTCCACACAGAAAGGCCTTTAATTACATATGCACTATGGCATTTGCAGTATAAATTGATGTGATAAATAAAGCATTTCAGAATAGGTTTGCCAAGATATGTCCTTGTAAGTACCTCAGTATGTTGAGTTGACAGTTTAGACTCTTCAGTCCGGCACAGAGCAGCTTCACTCCTGAATCCTGCAGGTCATTGTTACTCAGGTCCAGCTCTCTCAGGGAGGAGTTTGAAGACTGTAGAACTGAAGACACGGTTTCATAGCACTTACAGGTGAGCTTACAGTGTGCCAACCTAAACGGGAGAAATGAGAAACAAATCATTACAAAAACAATATTAATACAGACTGTTTTTATGGCACTGTATGCATTAGGGGTGTAACGGTTTGGTTCGTATCACGGTTTTAGATTGACGGTTTTGGTATATGCTGTGGACTACTGGAATAATCGATACAGTCAAATACAGTCAAATAAAAATAAAGAAAATAAGAATAAAATGAACAGTGCTTTTCAGGTTTTTCGATTAGGCCTAACATTAGTTTTCAGGTACAGAAATGTAATAAAGTAATCAAATATAAAATAACAGTGTATTTGACTGACGGTTTAGAAGTCATGGTTCGGTACAGCAGAGTTGAGAAAACTAAACTTGAATGATTATATTTAAGGATTGTATTTAGTATCATTATAAAGGTCTCATGGTAATTGGTACAAATGTCTCACTCCCAAAGAAGTAAAGCAAAAGGTAATAAAGTTCTTAAAAATATAGAAATATCTTGCACACAGAAGGGTGTGTCTTTGAGTTAACACCTTCTGATCATTTGTCTGAATGCTAATTTCCACTGTTCCTAGCAATTGGTCAAACTTCTATCCCCCGTAAGTATGGAGGGGGAATACAGTAAATTTCCACTAAACTCATGTTTTACATATCAAATAACATCTGGCTATATAAGGAAAATGCAACGAGAGCTCAGGGATGTTTTTTCTGTATCAGATTAGCTTGTGAATGCTGTGTCGCTGAGACTCAGCGTTCATATAGTTCATAATGTCGGCTAAAGGATTTTCCTCTTTGTTCTAGAAAATTTGATGGTTTGCACTGATTATCTTCCAATTGATTATGGAATTGTAATAATACATTTACTTGACATAATAAATTGTTATATTTGATTATTCTAACAGACTTTGACTTTATTTTCATTAGAGTTAAAATGAATAGTCAAACATTAACGTATATTTAATGATGCACAGATATCATTGAAAAACCGTTTCATTTATGGAGTCAGATGAAACAAGTTAATACATAAGATAAAATATACTGCATTTAATTAAAAATCCCTTTGCCATGGGAAAGACGGAACACGCGTGAGACCTTCACCTCTAATCGAATACCGCCATTGGATCGATTTAGCAGGTCTTACATTATCAACTAGGCTATCAATCGCAACTTACATTAAATGAAAAAAAAAATCAGAATCATCCTCTCATTTTCTCTGATTCCCTAGTTATTTTTTATTTTATTTGTTTTACATTCAAAATTGTTTTAATCAGGACATTTGTCAAGTTGGGCAAGTACAATTCTCTTACACTTGTCTCTTCAAAAAAACACACGTGTCCCAGGACCAGTGTTAATGTCAAGCCCTGATATATTTTCCTTGATTGGTTTTCTCTGAAAATAATATATTTTTTTTAAATTAAAGTAAAAGAGTGATGCACGTTCATTGCACCGTGATGAGAGTCTCATGTCTTAACCCCCTGAGCACGACGGCATCGTCGACGATGCCACACATCACCTCCGATAAATGTTTACATAACTCGAAGACAGATTTATCGATTTTCTTACCGTTTTTTCCAGCAGAAAGCTAACGAGCTAGCCATCACAGGGGTGTCTTTTGGGTCTTTCTAGCATTTACAGAAGGTTTTCTATCCAGCCTGGAACTTGTGCTTCCTTTCAGAGGTTTTCAGCAATAAATCCAAACGCTTTATGTCAAACTTTGATAATCTTGAAGTCCATAATTCATAAATATTCAGTCATTTTTGCCGCTAGCTCGACGCTAGCGGCCATTCTGGATATCACGTGATGTTTTCACGTGATGGTTTTTGACCAATTACAGACTGATCCGTCGTAAACATTGGTGTGCGTCATTACGCATGAACCAAGCGCTGATATAGTGGAGAGAGATAGAGACGCACAGAGACGCGCGATTCACAGAGAAACACAGGGAAATGGACGTAAATAAAGCGCTGGTCTATTTTGGTGCATTGCAGGATGATGGATTTTCAGGAGAACAGAGCTTTTTGACAGATGAGGAACTAGATTACCAGGATAGACCCAGCTGAAGTGCCATTTATTTATTTACTGTAAAAAAATATTATAGTAGTATAAATGTATTATAAAAGAATAAAAAGAACATAATAAATAAAAGAATAAAATATAGCTGCGAGCAGCGATTGCGGGCCCAAGCCGGTGGCACCGCAACCCCGATGCCTTTAGTTACCTTTGGCCCTTTATCGCTGCTCACAGCTATGTTTATATTTAATATAAAGCCGGTGGCACCGCCACCTTGGTGCCTTTAGGGTTATTCTGTACGACGTGTAAAAACGTAACCCCCGCTTTGACTGTCGAAAAGAAGTGTATTGTAGAGCTTGCATCAATGCGGACTCGATGCGCTGTGCGCTGTAACTCCATGTGGCTTTAAGCGCATCATTCTCCACTCTGGATGCGCATAAGCGTTTTGTGCCACACTGTACTGAGCCTTTCATATCATAATGCAGTGACGCAATGACAGATTATTAATTGCCTTTCTTGTTCTGTTCTATCTATTATATGTAGATAATAGATAGGGCAGAGCACTAAAAACCTCAAACAAAGCACTAAAAACTTAAGCTGTTTGCTGTGTAGTCTGAGAATGAGCTGTTTGATTTGCACCCTCTTCCTCTTCACTGTCCTCCATAAAAACCAGCTATTCAGGTCCATGTTGTTCTAGAAAGTTTGTATGTTGCTGCCTCATTTAACATCTCTGCTATACATTTAAAACATATATCAATTTTATAGCAGCCATGGCTATATCTAAAATAATGTATCTTTTTGATTTTTGTTATCTTGTTTTTCATGAATGTATTTTACAACAATACAAAGAGCAATGTGTATTTTCCACTAATATAGTTTGTAATGGCTTTTTTTGTCATAGATTATGATCATATATTTTTTGGATTTGTTATTTATCTTTATTACGAAGTTGTCTGTATTAAGTAGATTGTGTTTAACACACACAAGAGTGATTTATTAGTTCAACACATAGTTATAGAAATTCTACTTTATCTAAAAAAAACCCACACTTTATATATTTACACACACACACACACACACATACATAAATACGTGTAAATAACAATGCAAAAAGAAAAATCAAATGTGTTTTTAGTCAGAGTATTATTTTATACAGAAACAAATATTTGTAATTCAGATAAGAATGAAGTTAGTGTTTTAAAATCTTAAGGAAAACAAATATATTGAAATGTAGCACATGAATTTTAAATTCATTCAGCTTCAATTACAAATACAATCTTACTTTTATTTAAAGCACACTATACATTTAAAAGATGGGGGTTATATGCCTATTTTGTCATTTTAAAAAAATACAAAATTGTTATGTAAGACTGGAAAAACTGGTTAAAGAGAAAATATCTGACCAGTGGCCTCTAAAGACAAAAGGCATTGCTTGCAAATTAACATTTGACACCCTACCCCCTATTCTCTGAACATCTTATCTGCATCTTCTCTCTTTCACTCTCTCAGTCAATGATACTGAAAACTCACACAAGAATATGGTTTTATTGTGAATCTGATAATCTTTAAGGGTTGTTTAGAATCATTTTGATGGTCTCAGGGTGACTGGTAATAATGTCTCATTCCCAAAGTAATAAAAGAAAAGGTAATAAGGTTTTTAAGAAGTTTAGGAATCACAGTCACACAAAGGAGTGTGGTCTTTGAGTTAACACCTTCTGCCTTGTTGTCTGAATGCAAATTACAACCAAGCAAATGGTCTGCCCCCGATAAACATGGTAGGGGGATTCAGTAACTTTCCATTGAAACCTGGAGATTAACATATCAGGTATAGGTCTGGCTATTTAAAGGGTGCAGCGGGAGAGTTCGAGGCTGCCTTTCTGTATTCAGATCAGCCCGTGATGTTGTGTCTTCAAGACTCAGCTCATGTAATATGTTGGGTAAAGTTCTTTGTTCTAAAACATTTGATGGTTTGCTCTGATTATCTTGTGGAATTCTATACATTTACCTGACATAATAAATTGTTATATTTGGCTATTCTAACAGACTTTGACCTTATTTTCATTAAGTTAAAAGTAATAGTCAAGCATTAACATATTTAATGATGCACAGATATCATTGATAAACCCTTTTCATTTTATGGAGTCAGATGAAACGAGTTAATACATAAGATTAAATGTGTTGCATTTAATTAAAAAACACTTTGCTTGGAAAAGACGGAACGCGCTTGAAACCTTCACCACGAATCGAATTCCTCAATTTGGGTCGATTTCGTGGCCCTTTTTACAGTTATGCAAAAAGACAAGGACTTAGAGACAAGGACTTGTAGGAAAAATCGCAGTCAGCCACACACACACACACACACATAAACACAGACAACAGCCCTCCCCTCCCCACACAGACACACACACCCACACACACAGAGAGAGAGAGAGAGAGAGAGAGAGAGAGAGAGAGAAAGAGAGAGAGAGAAAATCGCAGGGGAAATAAATCCATTCAAACTACAATATCTGACGTTCTGTTGCTCAGAGCGAATGACTTTAAATTGGAAAGTTGATCGGCTTGACGAGAACAATATATGTGGCAAGTTTTGTAACTGTAGGTAAAATGAGCAAAGTTATAACACACTTTATGTGTCCTTTTTTAGTCATAAAATTCATTTTCTCGCCACGGCCAGACCGTTCGAGATATCAAAAATCCGTCCGGAATTGAGCATCCTCAAAGTCTTGACTTCATGCACACCGAGTTTGGTTGTGATTGGTAAACACATGCGTTGTAATTTGATGTATTTCTCCTAGGACAACTATTCAAACAACCCATAATTCCCAACTTCCATTTGAATTGTCGTAAAACTTAGAGCACGAAAGTTGTTTGGCCTGATGTGATCTATAATTGTACCGAGTTTCATATTAATTCACGCAAGTGTGTTTGATTTATGGACAAATGTTCGAATCCCAGTCCAGGGGGCGCTGTCGAGCCGCCCTGCCACGCCCAATGACCAGCTTCAGCCCGGCCCTGATGGCCATGGGTTCTGACCCGTGTGCAAAGTTTCAAGAGTTTTAGAGGATGTTAAGGCCCCCGAAAATGCCAGAGAAGTCGCACACAGCAAATAAAGGGGGTAAAATTAACCTGACAGGCGCCCCTCCTCTCACTCACACAGAGAGACTGGCAAAATTCTAAGATTTTCTCTACATTCAAACAAAGATATCTGACTTTCTGTGGATCCTAGCTAATGAGTGTCAATTAGAAAGTTGTCCGGCTCGAGGAGTACAATATACATACCGATTTTTGTAACTAGTTAAAACTAACAACCCCACTTTTTTCAAAAGGTGGCGCTACTGAGCCCTCACCACGCCCGTTTCTGAAACTTTGCACGTGTCTACTGGCTAATAAATGTGATGTGTCTGTCGAGTTTCATGCGATTTGAAGCATGCTAAGGGTCTCAAAAGCATCCTAAAAGAATGGTAAAGTTTGATGCGTTGCCACGGCAACAGTTTAAAAGATATCAAGAATCCATTCACAGGTCTACATCTGCCGTATGTTTACATTATACAGATGAAGTTTGAAGCAAATCGGGTAAAAATAAAAGCGTGATTTCAAAGCATTTTGAAAGTGACACACTTCCTGCTGCCAGTTGGTGGCGCTATAACTTTGACTCACAATAGTCACATCCATGTGATCGTCCTCTTACAGCGAACACACTGCTGAAGTTTCATCAAGATCAGTTAATGTATGCTGAAGTTATAACACACTTCCTATTTCACGTTTCTCGCCATGATTTCGTTTCCTCGCCACGGACAAACCGTTCGAGATATCAAAAATCCCCACACAAGCTTTCATCCTCAATGTCTTGACTTCACGCTGACCGAGTTTCGTCGAATTTGGATCAAAGCTCTAGGAGGAGTATTTCAAATACCATTGCGAGCGTTTTACAAACAAACCTCAATAGCCGACTTCCTGTTGGGCTGGGGTAAAAAGTAAGAGCGCGAGGTATAGATGAAACGATGAGATCAACATGTGTACCGAGTTTCATATTATTACATAGAAGCGTGTTTGAGTTATGGACTGAGTGTTCGGACCCCGTTCCAGGGGGCGCTGACGAGCCGCCCTGCCACGCCCAGGTACCAGCTTCAGCCCGGCTCTGATGGCCGTGGGTTCTGACCCGTGTGCAAAGTTTCAAGAGTTTTTGAGCATGTTAAGGGCTCCAAAAGTGCCAAAAAGGTAGTAAAATAATAATAAGAAATATAGCTGCGAGCAGCGATGGCGGGCCCAAGCCGGTGGCACCGCAACCCCGGTTCCTTTAGTTACCTAAAGGCACCCGGGTGGCGGTGCCGAAGGCTTTGGCCCTTTTAATGATTAAATGTTAAAACGGCTTGCCATACTCTGTCATTTCGACTAGTCACAATTATGTTACAGATATCTTAAATGATAATACAAACTATCCAAAATGTAATTATGAATAGACAGAAAGACGTTGTTGATATCTACAATGTTAATTCCGGATAGGCAAACTTAGCTTTTAAATGTTAAAAGGGCTTGCCATACAGGGACGTAGGCTCAGAGAGAGGCTCACCATATTCAAACCAAAATATCTGACTTCCTCTTGGTCCGAGCTAATGACTATGTAATAGAAAGTTGTCCGGCTTGAGGAGTACAATGTATATACCGATTTTTGTAACTGTAGATAAAACTGACAACCCCACTTTTGTCAAAAGGTGGCGCTATTTAGTCCTTGCACCATGCCCGTTTCTGAAACTTTGCATATGTCTACTAGCTAATAAATGTGATGTATCTGTTTGAGTTTCAAGCAATTTCAATTTGACTGTTGAAAAGAAGTGCGCCGATTAGATACTCAGGATCGGTATCGGCTCTGACACTGCCATCTTTGACGAGGCTGATTCAAATTCTATATTGTGCATATACTATTCTATGTTAGGCACAAAGGCACAAAAACTTTCTAAAGTACCATAAAGTTTTTGTGTACTGTATTATAAGTGTTCTGAAGCTATTATGTGATATAGAAATTAATATTTAAGTCATTAAATTCAAGAACACGTAAACTTTTCCCTCTCTGCGCCTGTCAGTCATTCTCCATTCAGCATTCAAACAGCACGTCACATTCGGTTAAAGTCAATGATGAAACGATCTTCAAGATGATTCAATGTTAATCCTATTATACTGGATCTTTAAGATAAAGGTCTAAATGTCTATATTTTCGAATGAAGAAACTTTTTCTTGCTGGACTTTATTGCTGTAACTTAATCGTGTTACTTTCTACCGGGTGTCGGACGCTGTCGGTTAGATCACAACACTAGAGTCAGAGCACTATAATTGTTCTTCACGCACACAGTAACTGAAATTTAAAACCGTTAAAAGAAAAGGCTCAATAAACTATTGCATAGATAGATAATGTATAATACACTGTTCATAGATATGTATTTCCTTTGTGCTTTGAACTTTTCAATACGGACTCAATGCGCTGTAACTTCATGTGGCTTCAAGCACATCATTCTCCGCTCGGGATGCACATAAGTGCTTTTTGCTGCACCGTATTGGAGCCGTAATATCATAATGCAGTGACGTAATGACAGATTATTAATTGCCTTTCAATTATATGTTGCTGCGTCATTAAACATCTGTCCTATGCATTTCAAACATTTATAGCAGCCATGGCTATATTTTTTTATGATTTTTGTTATCTTGTTTTTCATGAATGTATTTTTCAAAAATAAGAGCAATGTGTATTATCTATTATTAATATGGTTTATAATAGCATTTTTGTCATAGATTATGACAAAGTAATCATATGATCCACCAGCGAGGAACCAGCAGAACAGAGTGAACATTCTTTCTGTTTAGTTCAATCCTACTTAATAGGAATTTATTTAAAATGCTCGCTCTACTCCACACCATTAATGTCTTGTGCGGACATCCGTATTTTGACTTTCGGTTTTAAGTAAGCGATTTAAAAGCTTTCAAGTCCCAGCGGAGTCACACGTTGATTAACCGGTGGGAATATACACAATAGGCCTACCTGATATTGAACACAAGAGGGCAGTATAGCACTACGTATGACTCAGATTATTATTTTTTTCTGAATTTTACAACAATTCTGGCTGTTTTTGAACGTAAACATAATTCTTCAATGAAAAAAAGGAAAAACTGGGGAAGTTATAATATTTGTATAATTTAATTTAAAAACAAATGATGTATAATTACATTTTTAGAAGATGGGGCTTTTAGTGTTTACTTTTTTGACATTACTTTAATCTTTTGCCATAGTTGCACATGTCTACTGGCTAATAAATGTGATGTATCTGTTGAGTTTCAAGCAATTTCAAGCATGCTAAGAGTCCCAAAAGCATCAAAAAAGAACGTTAAAGTTTGATTCGTTGCCACGGCAACAGTATCAAAGATATCAAAAATTCATTCACAGGTCTACATCTGCCGTCTATTTACATTATACAGATGAAGTTTGAAGCAAATCGGTTAAAAATAAGAGAGTGATTTCAAAGCATTTTGAAACTGACACACTTCCTGCTGTCAGTTGGTGGCGCTATAACTTTGACTCACAATAGTCACATCCATGTGATCGGTCTCTTACAGCGAAAACACTGCTGAAGTTTCATCAAGATCAGTTAATGTATGCTGAAGTTATAACACACTTCCTGTTTCATGTTTCTCGCCATAATTTCGTTTCCTCGCCACGGCCAAACCGTTCGAGATATCAAAAATCCCTTGGCACTTTTTCATCCTTAATGTCTTGACTTCACGCTGATCGAGATTCGTCGAATTTGGTTCAGTGCTCTAGGAGCAAATACTTTAAATTCCATTGCATGTGTTTTAAACACAACCCTAAATAGCCGACTTCCTGTTGGGCTGGGGTAAAAAGGAAGAGTGTGAAGTATACATGAACCGATGAGATCTATATGTTTACCGAGTTTCATATTATTACTGTCACGGTGCGGGTGCAGGCAGAAGAACGGGCTGAGTTCAGAATCTCGATAAAGAGACGTTTAATATAAAAATACAGGCTGGAGGACAGGGTTTCACAGCGTAACATTCAACAATGACCGACAACCACAGACTGAAGGAGGGAGAACTAAATACACAGGGGAATCAGGACTAAATGAGGTGAACACAGGTGGAAATGATAATGAACAGACGAGGAACAGGTGGCTGATTGGGGAGTGAGTCCGGGAGAGGAACAAAAGGATCCGGGGAAGTGTGGTGCAGATGACGGGACAAAACAGGTGAAGACGACCGACTGTGACATTACTCCCCCCTCCCGGAAGGCGTGGCCTCACGCCCTAACATCAATGGGGAGGGGGGGTGGGCACCCTGGAGGCTGTGGAGGGTGTGGTCAGGAGGAGGAAGCCCCCCAGGGCGGAGCAGGATGAGGGCGAGGCCAGGGCGGAGCAGGCTGAGGGCGTGGCCAGGGCGGAGCAGACTGAGGGCGTGGCCAGGGCGGAGCAGACTGAGGGCGTGGCCAGGGCGGCGCAGGCTGAGGGCGAGACCAGGGCGGAGCAGATGGAGGGAGGACCCCTGGTGGAGCCGATGGAAGCAGGGCTGACAACACCAGGGGGCCGACTGACAGGGGCGGAGCAGATGGGAGAGGAGACCAGGGTGAAGCCGGGGGACTGATGACATGAGGTGCTGATGAGGAACCGTGGGAACATGGGGACCCCGCAGGCTCCGGTGACTGAAGTGCCGACAGGGGTACAGAGGGACACGGTGAGGCCAGAGGGAGTGAGGGCTGACGGGTGACTGGAGGGAGTGAGGAGTCCGACAGAACCGGAGGGGTGACAAAACGGGGCGGAGCCAAAGGAAGGAAGTCCATAGGTGAGGGGAGGATGACGAGGGAGTGACGGGAATCCGGAGGACCGAGGGAGCCTGGCCGAGCTGGTGGACTGAGGGGCCATGGAGGAGCTGAGGGAGGTAGGAGCCACGGGGGAGCTGATGGGACAGAGGGCCGAGGAAGTGTCCAAGTGGAGGCGGTGTGAGGCGAAAACCGGGGATCCACAGACCAAGCTGGTTTCGGGGAGCTGAAGGGCAGGAGAGCAGAGGGAGGACAGATGAGAGGAGGCGGGAGAGGGAGGCTGGGTGGGATCCTGGTCTCTGGCGCCGGCTGGACGGTCTCTGGCGCCGGCTGTACGGTCTCTGGCGCCGGCTGGACGGCCTCTGGCGCCGGCTGGACGGCCTCTGGCGCCGGCTGGACGGCCTCTGGCGCCGGCTGGACGGTCTCTGGCGCCGGCTGGACGGTCTCTGGCGCCGGCTGGACGGTCTCTGGCGCCGGCTGGACGGTCTCTGGCGCCGGCTGGACGGTCTCAGGCGCCGGCTGGACGGTCTCAGGCGCCGGCTGGACGGTCTCAGGCGCTGGCTGGACGGTCTCAGGCGCTGGCTGGACGGTCTCAGGCGCTGGCTGGACGGTCTCAGGCGCTGGCTGGACGGTCTCTGGCGCTGGCTGGACGGTCTCTGGCGCTGGCTGGACGGTCTCTGGCGCTGGCTGGACGGTCTCTGGCGCAGGCTGGACGGTCTCTGGCGCTGGCTGGACGGTCTCTGGCGCTGGCTGGACGGTCTCTGGCGCTGGCTGGACGGTCTCAGGCGCTGGCTGGAACACTGGGCCCCCCCCCCCCAAACATATTTGGGTAGAGTCCCCAGATGAAGGGCAGATGGGAAGTGGACGGTCTCGGGCTGGGTGAGGCTGGGCGGGACCAGCAGAGGAAAGAGCTCGGGCTCGGCGAGGCTGACGGTGAGCGCAGGCTTTCGGGGAACGAGACGTAACCGGGGTCGCAGGACCGGGTAGGGGATCCCCCGGAAGATCACGACGTCCATGTTGTCTGGAGGGCTGGACGGAACCAGCGGTGAAGAGCATACAGTCTCTGGAGGGCTGGACGGAACCAGCAGTGAAGAGCATACAGTCTCTGGAGGGCTGGGCGGAACCAGCAGTGAAGAGCATACAGTCTCTGGAGAGCTGGACGGAACCAGCGGTGAAGAGCATTCTGGCTCAAAAGGACGGACGGTGAGCGAGGGCTCGGCAGGGCTGACGGTGAGCGCGGGCTCGACAGGGCTGACGGTGAGCGCAGACTCGGCAGGGCTGACGGTGAGCGCAGACTCGACAGGGCTGACGGTGAGCGCGGGCTCGGCAGGGCTGACGGTGAGCGCAGACTTCCGGGGAACGAGACGTAACCGGGGTCGCAGGACCGGGTAGGGGATCCCCCGGAAGATCACGGCGTCCATGTTGCTTTTGGGTCGGTCAATCTGTCACGGTGCGGGTGCAGGCAGAAGAACGGGCTGACTTCAGAATCTCGATAAAGAGACGTTTAATATAAAAATACAGGCTGGAGGACAGGGTTTCACAGCGTAACATTCAACAATGACCGACAACCACAGACTGAAGGAGGGAGAACTAAATACACAGGGGAATCAGGACTAAATGAGGTGAACACAGGTGGAAATGATAATGAACAGACGAGGAACAGGTGGCTGATTGGGGAGTGAGTCCGGGAGAGGAACAAAAGGATCCGGGGAAGTGTGGTGCAGATGACGGGACAAAACAGGTGAAGACGACCGACTGTGACAATTACATGCAAGTGTGTTTGATTTATGGACCAAATTTTCAGACCAAGTTTATTGATCAAGTTAATCTGATTAATAAACTAATTATATAAAACTATTGTCAATGCACTACAATTAAACTAGTTATATGCCTTTACTTATAAAAAATAAAAATAAAAACTTATTTAAAAAATACCAGGCTTAAGAAATGTATTTTCTTTATGCAGGTCATACACACAGCAGTGAAATGGTTAAGCCCCTTCCCCCTGCACACACACACTCAGACACACACACACACACACACACACACACAGACAGCCAAAGACACAGAGACACAGAGACATGTAGGCTCAGAGTGACCATATTCAAACAAAAATATCTGACTTTCTGTGGGTCCTAGCTAATAAGTGTCAATTAGAAAGTTGTCCGGCTCGAGGAGTACAATATACATACCGATGTTGGTAACTCTAGTTAAAACTAACAACCCCACTTTTGTCAAAAGGTGGCGCTACTGAGCCCTCACCACGCCCGTTTCTGAAACTTTGCACGTGTCTACTGGCTAATAAATGTGATGTGTCTGTCGAGTTTCATGCGATTTGAAGCATGCTAAGGGTCTCAAAAGCATCCTAAAAGAATGGTAAAGTTTGATGCGTTGCCACGGCAACAGTTTAAAAGATATCAAGAATCCATTCACAGGTCTACATCTGCCGTATGTTTACATTATACAGATGAAGTTTGAAGCAAATCGGGTAAAAATAAAAGGGTGATTTCAAAGCATTTTGAAAGTGACACACTTCCTGCTGCCAGTTGGTGGCGCTATAACTTTGACTCACAATAGTCACATCCATGTGATCGTCCTCTTAGAGCGAACACACTGCTGAAGTTTCATCAAGATCAGTTAATGTATGCTGAAGTTATAACACACTTCCTATTTCACGTTTCTCGCCATGATTTCGTTTCCTCGCCACGGACAAACCGTTCGAGATATCAAAAATCCCCACACAAGCTTTCATCCTCAATGTCTTGACTTCACGCTGACCGAGTTTCGTCGAATTTGGATCAAAGCTCTAGGAGGAGTATTTCAAATACCATTGCGAGCGTTTTACAAACAAACCTCAATAGCCGACTTCCTGTTGGGCTGGGGCAAAAAGTAAAAGCGCGAGGTATAGATGAAACGATGAGAATCTTCATGTGTACCGAGTTTCATATTATTGCATGCAAGCGTGTTTGAGTTATGGACCAAGTGTTCGGACCCCGTTCCAGGGGGCGCTGACGAGCCCCCCTGCCACACCCGGGTACCATCTTCAGCCCGGCTCTGATGGCCGCGGGTTCTGACCCGTATGCAAAGTTTCAAGAGTTTTCGAGCATGTTAAGGGCTCCAAAAGTGCCAAAAAGGTAGTAAAATAATAATAAGAATAAATAATCCTAAGGAAAACAATAGGGCCTTCGCCCTTTCAGGGCTTGGGCCCTAATAAATAATCCCAAGGAAAACAATAGGGCCTTCGCCCTTTCAGGGCTTGGGCCCTAATAAAATAGAAATGCAAAACCTGTGATGTGGCCCTCTGTGTGATTGCTGATAGGAACTGTTTTGAAGTTTGGCACCAGTGAATTTCATGAGGCCCCAAACGCCTAGACTTCTTTTGGAAAAATGTCAATAGTTTTTGTTCTGTACCAGTTATAATGTTTATTCCTGTGCTCCAGGACTCCAAAGACATGAAAAAACTATTTTCCAGAGGAAAATTGCTTAGCTTTTATTTATTTGTGTGTGATTTCAATAAATATTTGAGTGATTCCATTTCCGATTTATTTTTTCATTTGTCTTTATGGTCCCATAACTTATTTTACATTCAGGTGACATCAATGTAACACAAATATGCTGAAAGTTCAATTTGTCCTGAAAAAAAGAGGTGTGTCAATTGTCTATGCACCAAAGGGTTGATATTTTACAAGCTTTTTTAGTAAATGACACCAGACGGAAATTTTTTTGTAAAAATACCCTTAGGTCTCAGAGGGTTAAATAAACTCAACACATTAAAATGATTTATCTGTCATCCACACTCGATTACTTGGAATGTTATGTTTTTATTACTTGGCCCGCCTGACCAGCGGATTATGATCAGCACAGCACTATCTGCAAACTATACGGTTTGAGAATGAACACAGGTCGGGAACCCGCAACAGAGCCCTGACAGTGGAAAAAGTGTATCTGAGCACATGACTGTCTGTCCGAGTTTTGTTGAGAGCCGGAGGCAGCATGAAATTTGACGGAGGCGGCCATCTCGTAATTCTCTATGCAGGAAAAACCCCGATAGAGAACTGTGTTTAGTGTTTGTTTATTTGATATACAACTGAAAACTGAGCGTAAAGCAGGAACTGTAGTGGAAATTTAGGACTTGGTACATAAGAGTTTTTAAGTATTGTTGATTGAATTTAAAGTTCCAATTAAATATATAAAAAATTGAGAAACTGTAATTAATAATTGTGAAACACAAACCTCAGAACATTGAGTTGACAGTTTGGACTCCTCAGTCCAACACAGAGCAGCTTCTCTCTTGAATCCTGCAGGTCATTGTTACTCAGGTCCAGCTCTCTCAGGGGGGAGTTTGATGACTGTAGAACTGAAGACACAATTTCACAGTGCTGATCTGTGAGATTACAGTCTGCCAAACTGAAAAAAAGGATATCTGATTAAAAGGCATGCAGGTGTCAAGACCACTTCATCTATCATTATGGGCGTATTATGTTCATAGTTCAATGCAGTTGATATTATGTTCATATTTTCACACTCACAGAGCTTTTCTGCAGTTCCTCAGAGCAGGTAACAGTCTGCTTCGACCCTCTTGTGTTGATGTGATATTGAACTTTTTAGGGTCAAACTCATCCATCACCTCCTCTGACATCAGGATCATGTTTGCCAGAGTTGAACATTGTGCAAGAGAAAGACTTTTTCTTTTTGTTTTAGAGTTTAAAAATGCCTGCATTTCTTTAAGAACAGAATGATCCTTCATCTCAATCAAGCAGTGTGACAGATTCATCCATCTTTCAGGGCTGACATTGTTTTTTTGACCTCGTTTGAGGTTGTGGATTATTTTCTTGATGCTCTCTGGGTTGTTCTCTGTGTGAATCAGCACATCCTGTAAGAGTCTCTGGTTGGACTCCAGTGAGATGCCATGAAGGAATCGAAGTAAAAGATCCAGGTGTCCATTTTTACTCACCAAGGCTTTATTTATAACTTCCTTCAGAATCACATCCAGAGGAACATTCTCACACTGTTTTCTGAACTTTCCTGTGAGGAACATTTTCAGAACTTCACTGTTTTTGTGTAAATAGCAGAAAAACACATACAGTGCTGCAAAAAACTCCTGAAAGCTGAGATGTACAAAGCTGTAAACCTTCCTGTGATGAATCACAGATTCCTCCCTAAAGATCTCAGTGCAAATCCCAGAATACACTGAGGCGTCAGTGACGTCTATGCCGCTCTCAATCAGGTCCTCCTCATAGAACATCACATTGCCCTTCATCAGCTGATTGAAAGCCAGTTCAGCAAGTTTCACAATCACGTCTCTGTTGGACTGCAGGAGTTTCTCTGGATCTCTCTCTTCATACTTCTGGTTCCTCATATGAGTTTGAATGAGGAGGAAGTGTATGTACATTTCAGTCAGAGTTTGAGGGATTTCTGCACTGAGATCTTGTTTCAGGATGTTTTGAAGCACAGTGGCTGAGATCCAGCAGAAGACGGGTATGTGACACATGATGTGGAGGCTTCTTGCTCTTCTGATGTGAGAGATGATTCTGCTGGCTTGATCCTCATCACTGATTCTCTTCCTGAAATATTCCTCCTTCTGAGGCTCATTGAATCCCTGAATTTCTGTCACACGGTTGATGTATTTGGAGGGGATCTGATTGGCTGCTGCTGGTCTGGTGGTGATCCAGATGAGAGAAGAGGGAAGCAGATCTCCTTTCATGAGGTTTGACATCAACACACCCACAGATGAAGACTCAGTCACATCAGAAACTTTCTCACTGTCTGAAAACATCAGTGTCAATCTGCTTTCATCCAGACCATCAAAGATCAACACAACTGTACATTCATCATACATCTCTGAGTCCAGATCTCGAAGTTCAGGATAAAAGTCCAGCAGAAGTCTGTGAAGACTGTACTGATGATCTTTAATCAAGTTCAGCTCTCTAAATGGAAGCACAAACATGAAATCTACATCCTGATTGGCTTTTCCCTCGGCCCAGTCCAGAATGAACTTCTGCACAGAGACGGTTTTCCCGATTCCAGCGATGCCTTTAGTAAGAACAGTCTTGATTTTGTCTTTCTTCTCTCTTCTCTTCTCCTCATATCCTGGTTCAGGTGAAGGATCAAAGATGTCATTGCAGTGGATTGGAGTGTCTTGGAGGTTCTTGTAACTTTTCTCCATCTGTAGCACCTCATGTTCTTCATTCACTCCTTCACTCTCTCCCTCTATGATGTACAGCTGTGTGTAAATACTGTTCAGGAGAGTCTGATTCTCTTGTAGTTTGATTCCCTCAAATAATCTCTCATACTTGTTCTTCATGCTGGTTTTGTGCTGGTCTTTGACTCTCTGCAGATCATCATGCACTGGCTGGTGAGAATCAAGCTGCAGGGCTGCTTCTGTGTCATGATGACTGATGTGTTTCTGACAGGAGGATCTGCTGGTCTGACAGGACACATCTCTGATCTGCTCAGCTCTCCCACCACTGAAAACACATTAAGACTAGGGCTGAACGATTAATTGCATTTGCGATAAAATCGCGATATGATGAAACGCGATTTTGTAATCGCAAGAGCTGCGATTACACTGGTCACTTGACACGCGAGAGAAAAGCAGTCTGCAAGATAAAGCATCAACTTGCCACGCTACGCGGTCTGGCGTCCAGAAAAGAACAATTTATTGTGTTATTTATTCTCTCCTCTCCTCAACAATCCTGGATCGATTCAGAGAATTTCAGAATCGAGTATGAGCTTAGTTTTTAAACACAGATGCGTGATGACGCTGCGCGTGCTTTAGAAACAAACCGTGTTCTGAATCTGCTTGCTTCTATTCTCTCTCTCTCTCGCTCTCTCTTCCTCACTCACACACACACACACACACACACGACACCGCTAGAACCTTCCGAAACATAGTAACGTTATTTCATAAAGTTCGGGGTTGAACCGAATTACAAGGACATTCGCGGGCTTCATTGAACAGGTTTTGCCGCTTTGCTTGATGTTATAACGTTACTCTTGCAGTGCGCGTTCTCTCCCGCGGGAATTTTCCTACAAATGCTTCACAGAGGCATTATTTATGTCTTTTGGAATGCAGTTGGCTTATATATTAAAACTATGAAAATCACTGAGAAGGCTGCTTTCATTTTAAAATACTAACGCGTGCTTTGTGAAGAGCGCTCGTGCATGCGGCCGTGAGCGACTCATTGGTTAAATGTGCATAAACGTGCATGCCAAAATCCTTTTATGACGCGAAATTAATGTAAACACGGTCAGTTATATCTTAAACCAAAAGGACAAACCACATTTACAATTTCAAAAGAGACATGTGCATTAGTGTGAATGCAGCTTATCATATCTAAACTGAGGGGGAATCACTCCAACTCTTGAATGAAAAACATTCAGACAGCCTACTTTTAAATACTGAGACCACTCTTTCTTTATTGCTTGTAATGCTTTTTTGTTTCTCTTTATTTACTAGCTTTTATATTTTGAAGCTATATTATTTTATATAGCCTATTTAAAATTCTTAACATGTAATTGGTTTAATTAAATGTTTTTTTTATATATATTTATTTTTTAAAGTATGTGTTTTTACACATGTAATTAAATACATATTTTAAGTGTTATTAAGATTAATTAAAAGAAAAAAGTAGATCAGATCATGAGCTATCTAAAGATTCCCATCCCTACTGTACAATGATTTATCGCTTGTCTTTGTCGACTAATGCAGAAGGTAAACAATTTTTTTTTTAAATCGCATATTAAATCGCAATCGCAATATTGGTTAAAAAAAAAAATCGCAATTAGATTATTTTCCATAATCGTTCAGCCCTAATTAAGACGACACAAAAACAAACAGAAAAGAATAGAGACATTTATTATATATTTGATATGATATATATAATATTTCTGATTTGAAATCATACCACATTTAGAGAGAAGTTGTTATTAATGACGTTCCTTTTAAAGGATTAGTTCACTTTTGAAAAAACTTTTGCTGATAATTTACTCACTCCCATGTCATCCAAGATGTCCATGTCTTTCTTTCCTCAGTCGAAAAGAAATTTAGGTTTTTGATGAAAACATTGCAGGATTTTTCTCCATATAATGGACTTCAAAGGGAACCGGATGGTTCAAGTATCAAAAGACGGTTAATAACTGTTTCAGATGCAGCTTCAAATGTCTTTAAACGACACCAGACGATGAATAAGGGTCTTATCATGCGAAACGATAGGTTATTTCAAAACTTATTCCAAAAATGTAACTTTTCTAAGGACAAATGCTAGCCTTGCTATATTCTGTGAGGCGCGTGTGAACTAATCCTTTAAATATAACATAATTTCTATTTATTATAGCCAAATTATTTCTTCCCATTTAGAGTTTCCCGAATATTATTTTTAGGAATGATATTGTTTCTACTTAGTGAAGATTAATACTGCCGCCATTTGGGATAGATAATGACCAACATATTTAAAGGATTGTTTCAATATGATATTAATGCATCTAGCCCAGGTGACAAAAATAATTTCCGTGCAAACGGACATGTAACAGAGAAATGACAGAAAGAAGCATAGAGCCTGTTTAACACTAGAAATGTAGCAGAGCAGAAGAAGCACAAAAGCTGTGCTCGTGAGGAGCTGAATTAGTGCATTCACGCAGTGATTTCAGGACTAATGGCAGCATTTATACCAGAGACAACTGCAGCAGATTATGTTGGTATTGGTACATTTAAGGTCAGGATGGTGATTATATCCAGCCAATCTGTATTTGTAAGATTACTGAAACACTTAATGGCTCTTTCCTGTCAGTCCTAGTTCTCTCTATTGTAAGTTAAATGAGTCGGATTACTGAGACTCCCACCCTTTGTCTCTATGTATGATAATGTTAAAGGACAACTCCGGCGCAAAATGAACCTTTAGTCTAATTACACATTGTTACCTAGTCAACCGTTATCTGAGATTTGTTTTCATGATTGCCGAATGTAAATAGTTTTATCTCTAAAAACAGTTTAGCCTATAACGCTAGTATAATGCTAGTATATAGGGCATAGAGTAATGACAAATAAAAATCGCTTGTTATTACCACTAAAAAGGCTCAAAATAGCCCCACACTAACACGACAGCATAACAAAGGTCCCTACATTCAAACCGAAGCATTGAGAACTTTGTCAGTGTCCATACAGTTTAATAAGCAGATGTTTTATACACACAGTAAATTTCGCGAATTCAGGAAGAAGCCATCTTGGAAAAATAGTCTCTACCAGTCGATCTACAAACGCCGATCCAAGTGCGCTGGTGAGATGTGAATAAGGTGATAAGGTGAGCGCGAACAGTAGGCTACGTGTACATATTGAAGACAAGTAAACGGTTTGTGTTTGTGTTTCTTCTGGAAACAACGGATCATATGAGATTCTGCACAGTTCAGCGCACTTGGATCGGCGTTCGTAGATCGACTGGTAGAGACTATTTTTCAAAGATGGCTTCTTCCTGTCTTCGCGAAATTTACTGTGTGTATAAAATATCTTCTTATTAAACTGTGTGGACACTGACAAAGTTCTCAACGCTTCGGTTTGAATGTAGGGACCCTTGTTATGCTGTCGTTTTGGTGTGGGGCTATTTTGAGCCTTGTTAGTGGTAATAACAAGCGATTTTTATTTGTCATTACTCTATGCCCTATATACTAGCATTGTACTAGCGTTATAGGCTAAACTGTTTTTAGAGATAAAACTATTTACATTCGGCAATCATGAAAACAAATCTCAGATAACGGTTGACTAGGTAGCAATGTGTAATTAGACCAAAGGTTCATTTTGCGCCGGAGTTGTCCTTTAAGGTTTGAGCAATCTAGTCAGGCTGATTGGATTAGCATCTCAAGGCTCTGAATAACTGCTATGCTGATGAGATCAGGGCTGGGGAATTTCTGGTAATCAGCTGAATCCTATGCCTTATTTGCATGCTTTGTTTAAAAGTGTCTACACCTCTATGTAACTCCTCCCCCTTGTAAGGTATATGAACAGTCTGTATTTTAGTTTAGTCAGACTTGGCTAAGATTTTTGGACAAAGCAGACTACAGCAATGCAACATCAATAAAGAACCCTGCTTAAAACATACCACCCGAGTCTCCTGGTCTTTGCTTCTCCTTAACTTTAGAAGAAAAAAGTTAACAAACACTATTGAAATTGATTTCTATACATCGTAATGTTATTTTTTTTCCCAAAAAATTGTTATTGCACATATATCTGAAAAAGCTTGGCTTTGTTTTTTTCTTCCTTGAGTTTAAAATAACTCCACACAGCAGACATGAGAATTGCTCACAGGTCTCATCTCACTCTAAAATTTTATTTAGATTTTACTGGTTTTCTAAGGCCAAATTAGAACCTGGAAAATGCACATTTCATACGGATTACATTTAGAAGGTAGGCTATTAAGCTATCGATTCGAATTTGTTCGTTTTAAAATGGACAATTAAAGCTTTAGTGTATAAAGGCTATTTATTGTTTCAGTTCTCGCACTTCAGTTCACGGAGATCATAAAAGCGCGCCTGATTGTTGTATTTTATTTTACAAAAGCACAAAGTTTTCTTGTTATTGTGAGATTACGCAAAATCGCAAATAAAAAGTAGTTGCGAATAATGTATTATTATATTGTGTATGACCAGAAATGATAGAGAATTTTAAGTTGTTTCCACTGTTGATAAAAAAATGTAAGTGTGGGCGCCTCTCTGCCATGCAGTGCGCACTCCACACTCCGTTCGTACACACACTTGGATATGCGTCAAAATCGTGTGTTTATTTGTGATAATCTTAGCCCTATTGTCCAACCTGTATTATTAATGAAATGTGACGAATTGCTTTGTTCCTTTTTTTGGATAAAAGCGTCTTCTACATATGTAGCCTAATAAATGCTATAATAAGATTGATTATTATTATTATTTGCAGACACGGACCCAAAACACACCGCGTCTTCTAAGTCAGGTGATTGTAAATGCGCAAAACCCGTTTCCATTTCAGTTTTGCGAAATATTCCTTTTTCAAATTGCCTGAAAAACCTCCTCATGTGAGCGTAAAAACTTTCTGGCGATAAACTTTTTTTTTGCGAAATGGCCGTGTTTCCATTGTGCGTATTTTCATTTCGCAATTTCAATTTGCGCAATTTGAAGGGTAATGGAAACGCGGCTATAGACACTTATCCTTGTCATTCGCTTCCTTAGACTTTCACACATAAGCCGACATTACTATCTACATGACCATACTTACACAGGGTCAAAGGTCAAAGCGGGTCCATCACTGAGATTAGGAGGATCATACATGGATCTGTTATTCTTAATGGACACACAGTCAGATACTGGAGATGCTGCTCTCTTCCTGCTGATGATTCTGGAACAAGACGGATGGAAATTAGGGTTTGCCAACCATTCTGTATAATATGGAATCATCCCGTATTTAAGGCATCAAAGAAGCGTTACATATGAAAGCAATAGGGAACGCAGTTTGTCCTGTATACGCCAGAGTCTAGACCATACGAATAACAAACTGAGAATCTATCACTCTTTTGGGATTATATGTTTGTTAGGGGTGTAACGATATTTGAACCGAACCGAAAAAGCTCGATACTGAACTCACGATTCGAATCGCGATACTCTCATTGCGAACGGAACACGCCCCACCCCGCCCCCTGCTACCCCGGCCCCGCCCAGTCCGGCTCAATGGAGCTCATGTCTTATGTGTAGAGTACACAGCAAATTCAGTTTTTAGCCTAACCACCATTAACACCAAATAACAAGCTCCGTGTTTTGTTACTTTCGATAATAAGCAAGGTGTAATCTTTCCAATTCTGTCTATTTGACCACGAAATTAAAACAATAAATTTATTTAAAACAATAAATAAATAAAACGTTTTGGCGCTCTTTGATGTGGCGTGACAGATAGCTGTTGGGCTACTAGCACCTCATTTCAAGCGGCAGCGCGGCGCGTGAGTAAACGCGATCATCTCTTCCTCAGTTACAGAATGGACACACGAAGGTATGTTGAAAGATACAGGATACTAACTGAAAGACATCATAACTTATGTAATCGCTCAATCAGTGTTTCAGCAGCAGAAAGACGTCAATAAAACAGCATAGCTTCAGCTTGTCACTAGCATTATATTTACCTCAAGTGATTCAGTGTCCACAACTTTGGTTCCTGTAATGAACTCTTGCACTAAATAAATGCACTATGTTAGCCTATAGGCCTATATTATATTTTACTTAAACTGTTAATGATATCTTGGTTATTTAATGTATGTTTAAAATATCTTTGATGAAAATGACAACTGTGTAAATTATTATATTTCAATAACAAATTAGAGTAAAAACACAAGTTAATGCAAAAACTGCCTTATGTTCAGTTTCCATGTTTTCATACAATGTGTTGTGTGTTGATTATTATATCTAAAAATAAATAGCATTTGAATTTTGGTTAAAAGTCTAGGCTACAACCTTTAATGTTTTAGTAATGTGCGACTCCCTATACAGTTTACAGCATTAGCAGATTTTTTTTTAATCCTTGTAAAATGTTTAATTGTAATTGAATTAATTTAAAGACAGAGACATTTTTTTATCATTACACCACTATATATAAAAAAAGAGCTTTCCAAACCGAACCGAACCGAGACGTCAAAACAGTGGGAAAACCGAACCGTCAGTTTTGTGTATCGTTACACCCCTAATGTTTGTGTATTTAAGTAACTAGTGTACTTTTAACCTTGGACCTCATTTTTGAAACAAAAAATGACCAATAAAGTCTAGAGCACCATAAGCAGCCAATATTAATCCTCCAAGCTCTCTTTAATTGAAAAATATGCGTTTTCATTCATTCAGTTTCAAATTTTATGACCTTGTTTTAAATACCTGATGAAATTTAATATGCGTTGGTGTAGCTTTATAAAAGTTTTTTAATGTTTTTGATTATTATCAATGTTGAAAACAATTGTATATTTTTTTTCAGATACTTTGATGAATAGAAAGTTCAAAAGCACAGTATTTATCTGAAATATAAAGCTTTTATAACAAAATACAGTAGAGGTCGACCAATAATGGATTTTACCAATACCAATATTTAGGTTTGACCATGCATGCCGATAATCGATTATTCAACCAATATTTTTTAAAATGTATACCAAACATATAATTAAATAATTAAAAACAAACATATAATACCCCAAGTAAAACAGTGTTGAACGGAAATGAGCTAAATTAAATAAATATATAAAAATTAATATATTAAAATGAGAACTTTTACATAAACTCTAAAGAAAATAATTTAAACATTAAAATATTATAGGTCAAATATGTGTTTTTTTTAGCTAGAAACATTTTTAAATTTCATAGGTGACACTTTGTAAGTGAGTCCCATTTGTTAACAAGGATGTAATATAGCTTTCATGAACTATGCATGCCATATACAATATACAGTTTTACTGCATGCATTATTATTTGAGCAATACAATTGTACCTTGATCGTTCATGTTAGTTTATAGTACATTAACTAAGGTAATCAAATCAAATCGGATCAAATTAAAATTAAAACTCAATTTAAAATTTATTACTAAATGTTGAAATTAACAAAAAGTTAATAATACTTCTAAACCACGTATTAACCTTAGTTAAAGCTAAAAATGGAATCTTATTGTAAAGTGTTAGCATTTCATATAAATCCAAAGAGTCAGCAACGGACGCAACCCAGAAAAACTATCATGTGTGGATTTTTGCCAATAACGATAGTTCCACCAATCAACTATTGGTACCGATATATCGGCAAAACCGATGAATCGGTCAACCTCTAATATACAGTAAATGTCTTCACTGTCACTTTTGACTAATTTAATGCGTTCTTGCTGAATAAAATTATTAATTTCTTAAAAAGAAACTCTTACTGACCCAAACCTTTTGAACAGTAGTGTATTATGCTACAAAAGTTATAATTTTGAATGATGGTTTGAGTGTAAAATTACATTTATTTGTATTATTTTTAGAATTAAATTGTAAAAAAAATAGATTGAGCAAAACAATGTATTTGTCTGAGAAACTTGTACACACGTACATAACTGCTGCCACTGAAATGACGTACACTGTGTGGTAAAGTACACATATTTTGAGTGTCCCTTATTTTCCTATAAGAACACACATGCCATAATGTGCATGTTGTCATTGTTGTGGATACTTTGGTATTTACTGTAAAGAGAATATTAGGCATCTGAGTTTAACTAGTTAAGGATCGAGCCACTCAAATATAAGTGCTTGTCTTTTCTTAATTTTTGTTGAATATAATATACATTTAGTCTTATTGTGGTCCCACTTAGAGCTGCGTGAGCAGTGAATCAGCACTGACTTCAGCTGAATAAAGACACTATTTTCTTAGAGCTGCTTTACAGTAGAATTGAACTGTTTACATCACTGAATCATTATTTCCTGTTTATCTCTGTAAAGATGCTTTGAAACAATCAATATGTTCACTACAGCAGATTGTTCACCAGCTTCATAATACTCACACAGAGTCAGAGGTCACAGAAGGTCCATCACTGAATATAGGCGGCTCATGCATGGATTTGTTACTCTTCATGGACACACAGCTGAATACTGGAGATGGTCCATCACTGAGATAAGGGGGTTCATGCATGGAGTTGTTACTCTTCATGGACACACAGCTGAATACTGGAGATGGTCCATTACTGAGATAAGGGGGTTCATGCATGGAGTTGTTACTCTTCATGGACACACAGCTGAATACTGAAGATGGTCCATTACTGAGATAAGGGGGTTCATGCATGGAGTTGTTACTCTTCATGGACACACAGCTAAATACTGAAGATGGTCCATCACTGAGATCAGGGGGCTGAAACATGGAGTTGTTACTCTTCATGGACACACAGCTGAATACTGAAGATGGTCCATCACTGAGATTAGGGGGTTCATGCATGGAGTTGTTACTCTTCATGGACACACAGCTAAATACTGAAGATGGTCCATCACTGAGATCAGGGGGCTGAAACATGGAGTTGTTACTCTTCATGGACACACAGCTGAATACTGGAGATGGTCCATCACTGAATTTAGGGGGTTCATGCATGGAGATGTTACTCTTCATGGACACACAACTGAATCCTGAAGATTGTCCATCACTGAGATTATGGGGTTCATGCATGGAGATGTTACTCTTCATGGACACACAGCTGAATACTGGAGATGGTCCATCACTGAATTTAGGGGGTTCATGCATGGAGATGTTACTCTTCATGGACACACAGCTGGATCCTGGAGATGTTGCTCTCTGAGTGTGAACAGACACCTCCTCCTCTCTCTCCTCATACACACTCATTTTACAGGTCCGGTTCTCCTCCTCCTCCTCTCTCTGCTCTCATTTTACAGCCATAAACTTGATTTCAGACCTGTATGTGCACAAAGAGGAAATACACAATACACAACTGAATTAATTTTGAAACACTGAAGTGAATTAAAAATTAAATTGGGTTTTACTAGATTTGTAAATACAAGGTAAATTTACAAGGTACAAGTGTCATGAAACCCCTCAGAGTTGAAAAAATTAAGAAATGGGCGTGTAAAGCTGTGGAAAAGTGGGAGTTGCGACGGGGGAAGACGGGAGAAAACAACCAATAAAATAGACCATTTTTATAAGGTTTTTATAGACAAATGAATATTAAAACATGACCACGGAGTAGGGCTGAGCAATAAAACGATAAGTATAATTTTATTTCATTTTTCTCGATAAAACAATATCAAGATTTCTATAATGTTTATGCGCCAAAAGGGGGAACATTTTTAACCACGCACCACACGGAGCATTTATCCGCTCAGCTCAAAGTCCAAACGGCAGTGCAGGATGAAGTCAAACTGAACCGTCTCCAACATTACGCCGGAAGGGATCTGTCGCGCATCTACGTCACGCAATGTTTACACTGAGATTTCGGGAGTTTTACCTTTTACTAAACATATTTAGATATACGGGATTTCGATATATGTAAATATGTTTAGTAAAAGGTAAAACTCCCAAAATCTCTGTGTAAACATTGCGTGACGTAGACGCGCGAGAGATCCCTTCCGGCGTAATGTTGGAGACGGTTCAGTTGGACTTCTGATTCAGATCAATTCGACGGCTGTTAACAAGAGGTAAAAACTAATGTTCGTTTTCTCACACAAACCGCTCGTTTCGTGTCTTAGGCCATCAATGTGTACTTACATTCACGAGCCATTAAATCATATTTAATTTGGACTTCTCTGTGCATGCTCTTTGAGGTAAACCCCCATACCTTGCATTATATGACTGACAGACAACACCAGTTTGACCACAAAAAAAAAAAAAGTCAAAATTGAAAATGCTGCGGAAACAAAGACACCTACATCTTGAATGCCCTTGAGGTAATCTAAAACATATCAAAAAATAATTTCAAAGTGAACTATCCCTTTAAGATCATCTTGTCCCGGGCCCAGTTAAACTGGAAATCATAGCACGGGAGTTACAGGAGTTTGAACAGCTAAAAACGAATCGGTTACCTAACGTAACCTCGGTTCTCTCTAGATGAGGGAACGAGTATTGCGTAAGCTAGCTTACGCTACGGGAAAGATTCATCTTTGCTGAGAAGTTGAAGCCAAAAAATTATTCCATAATTTTGTAATCATTGTCAACGCAGTCTCTTCTGAGGCAGACCATGAGCGGGCTAGCTAGCGGCTCATTGGTTCGCTCAGAGAGAATGCATGAACCTATGGGAGAGCGGCGCTGAGTCCGCGTCCAATGAGCGGACGGCGCTCGCTCACTGCGTCACAGCCCGCCAAAAGGGGCGTGGCTACAGTGTATAAAGGTAGCTCTCCCAGCTAGTTCGTCGATTCTGTAGCATGAAGCGAAACGCTAGTGGCGCAAGCACGGCCGGGAACGCAATACTCGTTCCCTCATCTAGAGAGAACCGAGGTTACGTTAGGTAACCGATTCGTTCTCTTACGAGAGGTTCTCTCGTATTGCGTAAGCTAGCTTACGCTACGGGAACACCTGGTCAACGCCGTGCGCGCTAAGTAACCACTAAGCATCCCAGGGGGGAACACCGGGGGAATCTTTAAGTGGATGAAGATAATAAGGCGGCCAGCATAGCGGCCGTTATCATCTCGTGCAAAACGCCCTAAGGCGGCCGGCGAAGCGGGCCGTGACGTGTAATGCATAAGCACATAGGGGAACACAAGGGGTGAGCCGGTTGTGATGGAACTCCCGCAGTGCGGCTTCTATAGGAGAGCTGTAAATACTAGACCGCCAGAATTTTAGCCTGTAAGGCTGGAACTTCCAAGTTATAAAATCTGACAAAAGTGGAGGGGGAGGCCCATCCCGCAGCCACACAAATGTCGTGAATGGAAATTCCGCAGGACCATGCCCACGATGAGGCCATGCCTCTGGTGGAATGAGCCCTGATGCCCAGAGGGCAAGGCAGGTCTTTAGCGGCATAAGCAGAGGCAATCGCGTCTACTATCCACCTGGATAGAGTCTGTTTCGAGGCGGCTAAACCCTTGGTGCGGCCACCGAACGACACAAACAGCTGCTCTGAGCGTCTGAACGCGGCAACGCGTATAGTGTACACTCTGAGAGCCCGAACCGGGCAGAGGCGGTCAGCGTCACGTTCGCTATCGGATGCAGGCAGCGCCGATAGAGAGATCACTTGCGGCCTGAA
>NW_024121135.1:376256-451256 GCF_016745375.1 Pimephales promelas
ATTTTTTAAATGACAAAATAGGCATATAACCCATCTTTTAAATGTATAGTTTGTTTAAATAAAAGTAAGATTGTATTTGTAATTGAAGCTGAATGAATTTAAAATTCTGTGTGCTATATTTCAATATATTTGTTTCCTTAAGATTTTTAAAACACTAACTTCATTCTTATCTGAATTACAAATATTTGTTTCTGTATAAAATAATACTCTGACTAAAAACACATTTGATTTTTTTTTTTAATTTTTATTTACAGTATTTATGTGTGTGTGTGTGTGTGTGTGTGTGTATAAAGTGCAGGGTTTTTTAGATAAAGTAGAATTTCTATAACTATGTGTTGAACTAATAAATCACTGTGTGTTAAACACAATCTACTTAATACAGAAACTTCATTATAAAGATAAATAACAAATCCAAAATATATGATTATAATCTATGACAAAAAAGCCATTACAAACTATATTAGTGGAAATACACATTGCTCTTTGTATTGTTGTAAAATATTCATGAAAAACAAGATAACAAAATCAAAAAGATAAATTATTTAGATAAGCCATTTTTAAATGTATAGCAGAGATGTTAAATAGAGCAGCAAACATACAAACTTTTCTAGAACAACATGGACCTGAATAGCTGGTTTTTATGGAGGACAGTGAAAGGGAAGAGGGTGCAAATCAAACAGCTCATTCTCGACTACACAGCTAAACAGCTTAAGTTTTTAGTGTGTTTGAGGTTTTAGTGCTCTGTCCTATCATTATCAACATATAATAGATAGACAAAACAAGAAGGCAATTAATAACTGTCTGCATTATGATATGAAAGGCTCAGTACAGTGTGGCACAAAACGCTTATGCGCATCCGGTGGAGAATGATGCGCTTAAAGCCAACATGGAGTTACAGCGCACAGCGCATCGAGTCCACATTGATGCAAGCTCTACAATACACTTCTTTTCGATAGTCAAGGGGGGTTACGTTTTTACACGTCGTACAGAATAACCCTAAAGGCACCAAGGTGGCGGTGCCACCGGCTTTATATTAAATATAAATATAGATGTGAGCAGCGATAAAGCGCCAAAGCCGGCGGTACCACCATCCGGTGCCTTTAGGTAACTAAAGGCATCGGGGTTGCGGTGCCACCGGCTTGGGCCCGCAATCGCTGCTCGCAGCTATATTATTATTATTTTGTAACCTTTTGGGCATTTTGGGGCCCTTAACGTGCTCGAAAACTCTTGAAACTTTGCACATGGGTCAGAACCCGCGGCCATCAGAGCCGGGCTGAAGCTGGTACCCGGGCGTGGCAGGGCGGCTCGTCAGCGCCCCTGGAACGGGGTCCGAACACTGGTCCATAACTCAAACACGCTTGCATGTAATAATATGAAACTCTGTGCACATGTTGATCTCATAGTTTCATCTATACCTCGCGCTTTTACTTTTTACCCCAGCCCAACAGGAAGTCGGCTATTGAGGTTTGTTTGTAAAACGCTCGCAATGGAATGTTAAATACTCCTCCTAGAGCTTTGATCCAATTCGACAAACTCGGTCAGCATGAAGTCAAGACATTGAGGATGAAAGTTTGCGAGGGGATTTTTGATATCTCGAACGGTTTGGCCGTGGCGAGGAAACGAAATCATGGCGAGAAACGTGAACCAGGAAGTGTGTTATAACTTCAGCATACATTAACTGATCTTGATGAAACTTCAGCAGTGTGTTCGCTGTAAGAGGACGATCACATGGATGTGACTATTGTGAGTCAAAGTTATAGCGCCACCAACTGGCAGCAGGAAGTGTGTCACTTTCAAAATGCTTTGATATCACCCTTTTTTTTTACCCGATTTGCTTCAAACGTCATCTGTATAATGTAAACATACGGCAGATGTAGACCTGTGAATGGATTCTTGATATCTTTGAAACTGTTGCCGTGGCGACGCATCAAACGTTACCATTCTTTTAGGATGCTTTTGAGACCCTTAGCATGCTTGAAATTGCATGAAACTCGACAGACACATCACATTTATTAGCCAGTAGACACGTGCAAAGTTTCAGAAACGGGCGTGGTGAGGGCTCAGTAGCGCCACCTTTTGACAAAAGTGGGTTGTTAGTTTTATCTACAGTTACAAAATCGGTATGTATATTGTACTCCTCGAGCCGGACAACTTTCTAATTGACACTCATTAGCTAGGACCCACAGAAAGTCAGATATGTTTGTTTGAATGTGGTCTTGCTCAATCTGAGCCTGCTCTCTGACTTGCCTGTCTGTGTATGTGTGTGTGTTGTAGGGGGAGGGGTCTTAACCATTTCACTCCTGTGTGTATGGCCTGCATAAAAAATAAATGCCTTAAGCCTGGTATTTTTTTAAATAAGTTTTTTATTTTTTATAAGTAAAGGCATATAACCAGTGCATTAATAGTTTTATATAATTAGTTTATTAATTAAATTAACTTGGTCCATAAACTTGATCTGAAAATTTGGTCCATAAATCAAACACACTTGCATGTAATAATATGACTTGAGTGTTAATCACATCATGTTTTCAGTTTGAATATAAAATATATAAATTATGTAAAAAAAAAAAATAAAGTTGATCCAGCTGGAGCGCAGGCTGAGAATAGCGCTGATGACTGGATCATCATCAGTCATGCCTCTATACCTTAACGCACACCACGCCCACTTACATCAGATCATCAACATGTCAGCCGGAGGGATAACGAGGGTCGTCGTCGCTTTCTTACAACAAGAAAAAGAACAGCGCTTTGCAAGACATGCAACGTTAAGATCGCGGACAGTCAGATGACAACCTCCAATTTCGTCCGTCATTTGAAGAGCCATATTCTGCCCAGTAAGTGCTTGTCAATTTGTTAATGTTATCTGGTTAGCTCGTTCGTAGTTAGCTAGCTAATGTAAGTTAAAGGAGAACTCCGGCGCAAAATTACACATTGTTACCTAGTCAACCGTTATCTGAGATTTTGTTTTCATGACTGCCGAATGTAAATAGTTTTATCTATAAAAAAACAGTTTAGCCTATAAGTGACGTCCGACATTCTGCATATTGTGTTATTAAGCCCCACTAAAGGCATAAAAAACTGTAAAGCACAATCAAGTTTTCACACTATATTCCAAGACTTCTAAAGTCATTCAATAGCTTAATGTGTGGTAAAATTAATATTTTAGTCTCTAAGTTAAAGTTAACGGAAAGTCATCTCGCCTCAGTCATTCTCCATGCATCAGCATTCACACAGCGCGTCGCGTCGGTTCGGTTGCGACAGTAACACGACCACTCTCTTCAAGATCAATGTTCCCAATATTATACTTTATTTGTAGATAAGGCATAAAGGTCTATGATTTGCATAAAATGACTATCTTGCTGGAGTGGAGTTTATTGCCCTTTAGAATACACTAAGCATTAGTGCTGCACGATTAATTATATCGCAGTCGTAATAGCGATCTCAAACCTATGCAATTATATAACGCAAAATGCCGCGATTTTATATGAAATAAACAAAGTAGGGCTATTAGCGCAGCATCTCTTCTTTTTTGTCATCCTTTGACTAGTGTTACAAGATCCCCCTCTTATTGGTTCAAATGCCTTTTCGCATTTTGCACGACAAGAAGTGAAAAGCTGCCTGTGAGTGCCCTAGATTAGATGATACGCATAATGCGCATGCACTGACCGTGTGCCAGCCCAGAATAAACAGTTCTCTTTCGAGCTTGAACGAACAATAGCACACACAATTATGCCAAAATGTGAGAGTTGTGCTATGGGGCGCGTGTGAGATCCGCGTCTCGGCAACGGGTGCTCTTAAAGGGCCAGCAGCGAATAAAGCGTTCTTTCAGTAAAGTTAAAAGAACAAAGGGAAATTAGAAAATTACTCACTGATCTTGAGTAAAGAACTTTTGTAGCTTTAATAAGGATTATTATATATATAATTTATGATTCAGGCAGCGCAGACTGTTTGATAACTTTATTCAATTTCTGTACCTGTTAAGACAGGAAGGGCACAGGTAAATATGTTTTTTATTATGGGTTTATGTGGGGATTGTTTGAAGTTCACTTAATTTAAAAGCTGTTATATATTTTTTTTAAGCCTAATAATTTTTTAAAAAGTTGATGGCTTTCAATTGATGGAATCACTGTAATGTTGGTTTGGTTGATGGTTTATTGATCATTATAGGTGTTATCAATCATTTATTGTTGTTGTTGTTGTTTTTAGTTTGAGTTGAGAAATAAACATTAATCTGTGTGTGCATTTTACTTTAGAACCAAGCAAGTTGGACTCATGAAACCATTTTATTATATCGGAGTCGCAAATCGCAATTGCAATATTGGCTCAATAATGGCAATATGACATTTTCCCAAATCGTGCAGCCCTACTAAGCATAGATTATAGATACCATCCCTTCGCTATGTTCTTTTCAATGTGAAGCGTTGCGTGCTGTGACTTGGTGTTGCTTCAAGTGCATCATTCTGCACACGGGATGCGCATGATTGCTTATAATACTTTGGGGAGACAAGGGGGCGTGGCCTAAGGGAATATCACTCGTGATGTTAAGTGATGTTACCCCGCCATCGCTGATACAACCTTTAGCAGTCATGTTTTTGCTTCTTGAGAGAGAGAGAAAGTGTGTGTGTGTGTGTGTGTGTGAGCAGTGGCGGTTCTAGGCGGGGGCCTGGGGGGGCCAGTGCCCCTGCGACAACAAGCTTGGACCCCCTTGTGGCCCCCCTAAATGTGGAGTCAGTGTGAAATATTTTTTTTATAGTGTGTCACGCATTGAGCATGACAGTCACTCGTTTCAGTCTTTTGTCTCACACTCCCGTCACACATTGTATTTCTCATGCGGAAAAACTATTAATAATATATTTAATATACGCAATTTCTCTGGCCGCGCCGCTCTCACATGAGAATCAAGCGCGTCTCGCCTGGAGTTCAGCAGTCGACCCTGCTACGCATCAGCCAATCAAAAAAAGAGAAGTGCTACTTAATAGCCAATCAGAAAAGGGCACTATTGTATCTGGGTAAAATTTAACGCAACAACCAATGAAAAAAAGCATATCCTGGAATTGTTCATATGATTCTGTTACAACATCTTCCGAAAGTTTCTTCACCCGTCCCACAGATGAAACTAATCACTGGAGCTCCGAACATCACTTGGAGCACGGAGTAAGTCATGATCTCCTGTTTTAATGTTACAACAAATTCACAACTTGTTTGACAAAAACTATGACAACTTGACTGATGTAAGATGAATCTTTCCCGTAGCGTAAGCTAGCTTACGCAATGCTCGTTCCCTCATCTAGAGAGAACCGAGGTTACGTTAGGTAATCGATTCGTTTCCCATTTAATTAGTATCAGTCTGTAACTTAGACAACAGTTTTACAGCCTGTTCACTGACAACACCTGCTCAGAACAAGTAGTCTAGGCCTAGTCATCTTATTACACGAATCACGATGACTGACATATTGTCACATTATAAACATCTCTCTCTCCAAATAGGCTTAATATTTTATTAGCACTAGATAAATTAAAGTGTAATGCATAGTCGATTTTAAAACATCTCTCTCTCCAAATAGGCTTAATAATTTTATTAGCACTAGATAAATTATTGTGTATTGCATAGTCGATTTTATAGGTCACTTTTAAATCATGTCATATTTTATAATTATATCCTGGCCAAGGATGCATTAATTATTGCGTCTGTCTTTCAAAGATGTCAGGAAAAAAACAATTATAAAAAAGCTCATTCACCCTGAGAGGAAAGCCCCCTAAAAAGGCCAGTTTAGAGGATAATTTGCTGATCTTTTTGCAAAAAAAAAAAAAAAAAAAAAAAAAAACCCACAAAAATCGTAAAAATATAAATATACATACTGTATATTCAATGTAAAAAAATAAAATGGAAATTCAAATACAGACTGATATATGTAATGCAAATGTAAAAATATAATGGAAATGCAAATTGTTGGATAATTATAAACATGGTATTTTGCTTATTTATGCCTTCAGTGCAGTGCAGAAAATGATAAGGTCTAAATGTAACTGGCCCCTCTAACAGTACAACTGGCCCCAGCTTGGCCCCCCAGTTGAAATGGTCTAGAACCGCCACTGTGTGTGTGTGTGTGTGAGAGAGAGAGAGAGAGAGAGAGAGAGAGAGAGAGAGAGAGAGAGAGAGAGAGAGAGAGAGAGAGAGAGAAATGTAACAAAGTTTAATATTGTTTGTAAACTGTGTTTGAGAGAGAGGAAGGTGTTCAGAGAGTCTGTAGGATGTTAAGCTGTTATTTGTTTTATGGACTCAATGTTGAAAATTTAAAACATTTCAAACACACTGTTGGCAGAAGTGAAAAATAAATAATTTTATGAAGTTACAATTTTGTTTGATTCCATGGTGTATTTTACTGAACATGAGTATTTACAATGCAAATTATTGTAATTTACTGGCAAATACTTATCTTGTCTTTTCATTTTATTAAGATCAGATTCTGCATGTAAAATTAAAATAATAAGGTGACTTGACTTGCACTTGACTTAACCTACTACAAGACTTGACTTGACTTGACATAGCCTGTGACTTGACTTGACTTGCCCCCCCCCCCAAAAAAAAATACTTGGGACTTACTTGAGACTTGACGGTTAAGACTTGAGACTTACTTGAGACTTGCGTGACCTGCGCCCATCTCTGCTCTAAGTTTTAAGACAGTTCAAATGGAAGTTGGAAATTATGTGTTGTTTGAATAAATCTCCTAGGAGAAATACATCAAATTACAACGCATGTGTTTACCAATCACCACCATACTCGGTGTGCATGAAGTCAAGACATTGAGGATGCTCAATTCCGGACGGATTTTTGATATCTCGAACGGTTTGGCCGTGGCGAGGAAAATAATTTTATGACTAAAAAAGGACACATAAAATGTGTTAACTTTGCTCGTTTTACCTACAGTTACAAAACATGCCACGTATATTGTTCTTGTCAAGCCGATCAACTTTTTAATTAACAGTAAGAAGCTCAGACCAAAAGAAAGTCAGATATTGCAGTTTGGATGTGTATCTTGTCTCTATCAGTGTCTGTATGGGGAAGAGGGAGGGGGGGGGGGTTGCTGGTGTCTGCGTTTATGTGTGTGTGTGTGTGTGTGGCTGACTGTAGATTTTTTCTGCAAGTCCTTATCTTTTTGCATAACAATTTTGTATTTTTTTAAATGACAAAATATGCATATAACCCTAATCTTTTAAATGTATAGTTTGCTTTAAATAAAAGTAAGATAAATTGGTAAACTACAAATTGGTAATTGAAGCTGAATGAATTTAAAATTAATGTGCTATATTTCAATACATTTGCTTTCGTTAATATTGTAAAACACTAACCTCATTTATATATGTGTGTGTGTGTGTGTGTTTGTATATATATTTTGCAAAGCCCTCACTGATGCAAGCTCTTCTGCACACTTCTCTTCGACAGTCAATGCGGATGTTAAGTTTTTGCACGTCGTGCAGAATAACCCTCTTTATATATATATATATATATATATATATATAAATATATATATATTAGGGGTGGCACGGTTCACAAAACCCACGGTTCGGTTTGTATCACGGTTTTAGGGTCACGGTTTTCGGTTCTGTACGGTTCTTGTTATTTTTTCTTTTAATCTTTAACACTCCAGAAATGTACTTCAGCATGTGATATATAGCTTAATTATCCACACTTTAGGATACAGTATTAAAAATTATATATTATATTCATGCAATCATGCACAAACTGAATTTGACTCTTTGACTTTAAGCACATTTTGGGACTATCTCAGAGGAAAGCTAGGTGAGATTTAGATACAGCAAGAGAGAAGAAATTGACATGCTTTTTGTTTATTTGGCAAAAAAGGAGAATGTGTATCACTATCTCTACAAGAACTTGTGCATTTTTATCACATAAATCTTATTTACACAAAGAAATTAACTTTCATGTATCAACTGCTAACTTTTGTAGCTCTTACCAAAATTCTATCTTTTAAAAGAAAAAGAGAGGAACTCTTAAAACACTGTCTTTTAAATGTCAATATACATGAAACCTCATTGCCTATAGATAATTAAGCTATAGCAATAGCAAAGGCCATAAACATAAAGTGAAATTGAAATTCAACCTCAACACAAAAACAGTATCAACAATGCTTCTATTCCCAAAATGTGAGGGTACTTTTTTCCACTTAAAGTTAAAGTGCAGGGTTTGGAAACGTATGACTGAAGCTCTTATCTATACATAAAGTGCCACTGTAGTTAAATTAAAATATCATAACATGAAATCCAAAATGTTCCCACACACCGGACTTATACCATAGACTTATACGACGCTGGCGCATCCTCCAACTCCCTCATCTCTCCACTTGCCATTTCTCCGCGTGCCGTGACCTGCAGCGCTCCATACTCCACTTTTACTGGCTTGTTTATTAACTTGAACCGGCGCTGCACAGAGCGATCGGTAATGACATCAAATACCGCGAAAGTGATGAATGCATACGGAGCCGAATCGCGCTAGATTGATGTTATTGATGAGCGCCGGTCCAAGTCGAACAAGTTTATGTCGCGCGAAAAGAAAACACACGTCACATACGTGCACGAGGTTACATTGCGCATGCGTCGAACCGTGAGACGCACACGCGCTCCGAACCGAGACAAGCGAACCGAACGGTTCGGGTGTTTTTTCATGTACCGTGCCACCCCTAATATATATATATATATACTTAAAAAAGCGGGGGTTAAGTTTTTGCACGTCGTGCAGAATAACACTAAAGGCACCATATATATACTTAAAAGTGGGGTTGTTAGTTTTATCTACAGTTACAAAAATCGGTATATACATTGTACTCCTCAAGCCGTACAACTTTCTAATACATAGTCATTAGCTCGGACCAAGAGGAAGTCAGATATTTTGGTCTGAATATGGTGAGCCTCTCTCTGAGCCTACGTCCCTGTATGGCAAGCCCTTTTAACATTTAAAAGCTAAGTTTGCCTATCCGGAATTAACATTGTAGATATCAACAACGTCTTTCTGTCTAGTCGTTACACTTTGGATAGTTTGTATTATCATTTAAGATATCTGTAACATAACTGTGACTAGTCGAAATGACAGAGTATGGCAAGCCGTTTTAACATTTAATCATGAAAGGGCCAAAGCCTTCGGCACCGCCACCCGGGTGCCTTTAGGTAACTAAAGGAACCGGGGTTGCGGTGCCTCCGGCTTGGGCCCGCCATCGCTGCTCGCAGCTATATTTTATTATTATTATTTTGTAACCTTTTGGGCATTTTTGGGGCCCTTAACGTGCTCGAAAACTCTTGAAACTTTGCACATGGGTCAGAACCCGCGGCCATCAGAGCCGGGCTGAAGCTGGTACCCGGGCGTGGCAGGGCGGCTCGTCAGCGCCCCCTGGAACGGGGTACGAACACTTGGTCCATAACTCAAACACGTTTGTATGTAATAATATGAAACTCTGTGCACATGTTGATCTCATAGTTTCATCTATACCTCGCGCTTTTACTTTTTACCCCAGCCCAACAGGAAGTCGGCTATTGAGGTTTGTTTGTAAAACGCTCGCAATGGAATGTTAAATACTCCTCCTAGAGCTTTGATCCAAATTCGACAAAACTCGGTCAGCATGAAGTCAAGACATTGAGGATGAAAGTTTGCGAGGGGATTTTTGATATCTCGAACGGTTTGGCCGTGGCGAGGAAACGAAATCATGGCGAGAAACGTGAACCAGGAAGTGTGTTATAACTTCAGCATACATTAACTGATCTTGATGAAACTTCAGCAGTGTGTTCGCTGTAAGAGGACGATCACATGGATGTGACTATTGTGAGTCAAAGTTATAGCGCCACCAACTGGCAGCAGGAAGTGTGTCACTTTCAAAATGCTTTGATATCACCCTTTTATTTTTACCCGATTTGCTTCAAACGTCATCTGTATAATGTAAACATACGGCAGATGTAGACCTGTGAATGGATTCTTGATATCTTTGAAACTGTTGCCGTGGCGACGCATCAAACGTTACCATTCTTTTAGGATGCTTTTGAGACCCTTAGCATGCTTGAAATTGCATGAAACTCGACAGACACATCACATTTATTAGCCAGTAGACACGTGCAAAGTTTCAGAAACGGGCGTGGTGAGGGCTCAGTAGCGCCACCTTTTGACAAAAGTGGGGTTGTTAGTTTTATCTACAGTTACAAAAATCGGTATGTATATTGTACTCCTCGAGCCGGACAACTTTCTAATTGACACTCATTAGCTAGGACCCACAGAAAGTCAGATATGTTTGTTTGAATGTGGTCTTGCTCAATCTGAGCCTGCTGTCTTTGCCTGTCTGTGTATGTGTGTGTGTTTGTAGGGGGAGGGGTCTTAACCATTTCACTCCTGTGTGTATGGCCTGCATAAAAAATAAATGCCTTAAGCCTGGTATTTTTTTAAATAAGTTTTTTATTTTTTTATAAGTAAAGGCATATAACCAGTTTAATTGTAGTGCATTAATAGTTTTATATAATTAGTTTATTAATTAAATTAACTTGGTCCATAAACTTGATCTGAAAATTTGGTCCATAAATCAAACACACTTGCATGTAATAATATGACTTGAGTGTTAATCACATCATGTTTTCAGTTTGAATATAAAATATATAAATTATGTAAAAAAAAATAAAGTTGATCCAGCTGGAGCGCAGGCTGAGAATAGCGCTGTCATGACTGGATCAGAGATCATCAGTCATGCCTTCTCATACCTTACGCGCACACCACGCCCACTTACATCAGATCACATCAACATGTCAGCCGGAGGGATAACGAGGGTCGTCGTCGCTTTTGGATTCAAGAATTTCTTACAACAAGATGGCAAAAGAACAGCGCTTTGCAAGACATGCAACGTTAAGATCGCGGACAGTCAGATGACAACCTCCAATTTCGTCCGTCATTTGAAGAGCCATATTCTGCCCAGTAAGTGCTTGTCAATTTGTTAATGTTATCTGGTTAGCTCGTTCGTAGTTAGCTAGCTAATGTAAGTTAAAGGAGAACTCCGGCGCAAAATTACACATTGTTACCTAGTCAACCGTTATCTGAGATTTGTTTTCATGACTGCCGAATGTAAATAGTTTTATCTATAAAAACAGTTTAGCCTATAAGTGACGTCCGACATTCTGCATATTGTGTTATTTTGTTAAGCCCCACTAAAGGCATAAAAAACTGTAAAGCACAATCAAGTTTTCACACTATATTCCAAGACTTCTAAAGTCATTCAATAGCTTAATGTGTGGTAAAATTAATATTTTAGTCTCTAAGTTAAAGTTAACGGAAAGTCATCTCGCCTCAGTCATTCTCCATGCATCAGCATTAGCGCGTCGCGTTCGGTTGCGACAGTAACACGACGACACTCTCTTCAAGATCAATGTTCCCAATATTATACTTTATTTGTAGATAAGGCATAAAGGTCTATGATTTGCATAAAATGACTATCTTGCTGGAGTGGAGTTTATTGCCCTTTAGAATACACTAAGCATTAGTGCTGCACGATTAATTATATCGCAGTCGTAATAGCGATCTCAAACCTATGCAATTATATAACGCAAAATGCCGCGATTTTAAATGAAATAAACAAAGTAGGGCTATTAGCGCAGCATCTCTTCTTTTTTGTCATCCTTTGACTAGTGTTACAAGATCCCCCTCTTATTGGTTCAAATGCCTTTTCGCATTTTGCACGACAAGAAGTGAAAAGCTGCCTGTGAGTGCCCTAGATTAGAATAGATGAGACTCGCATAATGCGCATGCACTGACCGTGTGCCAGCCCAGAATAAACAGTTCTCTTTCGAGCTTGAACGAACAATAGCACACACAATTATGCCAAAATGTGAGAGTTGTGCTATGGGGCGCGTGTGAGATCCGCGTCTCGGCAACGGGTGCTCTTAAAGGGCCAGCAGCGAATAAAGCGTTCTTTCAGTAAAGTTAAAAGAACAAAGGGAAATTAGAAAATTACTCACTGATCTTGAGTAAAGAACTTTTGTAGCTTTAATAAGGATTATTATATATATAATTTATGATTCAGGCAGCGCAGACTGTTTGATAACTTTATTCAATTTCTGTACCTGTTAAGACAGGAAGGGCACAGGTAAATATGTTTTTTATTATGGGTTTATGTGGGGATTGTTTGAAGTTCACTTAATTTAAAAGCTGTTATATATTTTTTTTAAGCCTAATAATTTTTTAAAAAGTTGATGGCTTTCAATTGATGGAATCACTGTAATGTTGGTTTGGTTGATGGTTTATTGATCATTATAGGTGTTATCAATCATTTATTGTTGTTGTTGTTGTTTTTAGTTTGAGTTGAGAAATAAACATTAATCTGTGTGTGCATTTTACTTTAGAACCAAGCAAGTTGGACTCATGAAACCATTTTATTATATCGGAGTCGCAAATCGCAATTGCAATATTGGCTCAATAATGGCAATATGACATTTTCCCAAATCGTGCAGCCCTACTAAGCATAGATTATAGATACCATCCCTTCGCTATGTTCTTTTCAATGTGAAGCGTTGCGTGCTGTGACTTGGTGTTGCTTCAAGTGCATCATTCTGCACACGGGATGCGCATGATTGCTTATAATACTTTGGGGAGACAAGGGGGCGTGGCCTAAGGGAATATCACTCGTGATGTTAAGTGATGTTACCCCGCCATCGCTGATACAACCTTTAGCAGTCATGTTTTTGCTTCTTGAGAGAGAGAGAAAGTGTGTGTGTGTGTGTGTGTGTGAGCAGTGGCGGTTCTAGGCGGGGGCCTGGGGGGGCCAGTGCCCCTGCGACAACAAGCTTGGACCCCCTTGTGGCCCCCCTAAATGTGGAGTCAGTGTGAAATATTTTTTTTATAGTGTGTCACGCATTGAGCATGACAGTCACTCGTTTCAGTCTTTTGTCTCACACTCCCGTCACACATTGTATTTCTCATGCGGAAAAACTATTAATAATATATTTAATATACGCAATTTCTCTGGCCGCGCCGCTCTCACATGAGAATCAAGCGCGTCTCGCCTGGAGTTCAGCAGTCGACCCTGCTACGCATCAGCCAATCAAAAAAAGAGAAGTGCTACTTAATAGCCAATCAGAAAAGGGCACTATTGTATCTGGGTAAAATTTAACGCAACAACCAATGAAAAAAAGCATATCCTGGAATTGTTCATATGATTCTGTTACAACATCTTCCGAAAGTTTCTTCACCCGTCCCACAGATGAAACTAATCACTGGAGCTCCGAACATCACTTGGAGCACGGAGTAAGTCATGATCTCCTGTTTTAATGTTACAACAAATTCACAACTTGTTTGACAAAAACTATGACAACTTGACTGATGTAAGATGAATCTTTCCCGTAGCGTAAGCTAGCTTACGCAATGCTCGTTCCCTCATCTAGAGAGAACCGAGGTTACGTTAGGTAATCGATTCGTTTCCCATTTAATTAGTATCAGTCTGTAACTTAGACAACAGTTTTACAGCCTGTTCACTGACAACACCTGCTCAGAACAAGTAGTCTAGGCCTAGTCATCTTATTACACGAATCACGATGACTGACATATTGTCACATTATAAACATCTCTCTCTCCAAATAGGCTTAATAATTTTATTAGCACTAGATAAATTAAAGTGTATTGCATAGTCGATATTATAGGTCACTTTTAAAATCATGTCATATTTTATAATTATATCCTGGCCAAGGATGCATTAATTATTGCTTCTGTCTTTCAAAGATGTCAGGAACAAAACAATTATAAAAAAGCTCATTCACCCTGAGAGGAAAGCCCCTAAAAAGGCCAGTTTAGAGGATAATTTGCTGATCTTTTTGCAAAAAAAAAAAAAAAAAACCCACAAAAATCGTAGATTAATTTGTAAAAATTATATATATATATATATATATATATATATACATACTGTATATTCAATGTAAAAAAATAAAATGGAAATTCAAATACAGACTGATATATGTAATGCAAATGTAAAAATATAATGCAAATGCAAATTGTTGGATAATTATAAACATGGTATTTTGCTTATTTATGCATTCAGTGCAGTGCAGAAAATGATAAGGTCTAAATGTAACTGGCCCTCTAACAGTACAACTGGCCCCAGCTTGGCCCCCCCAGTTGAAATGGTCTAGAACCGCCACTGTGTGTGTGTGAGAGAGAGAGAGAGAGAGAGAGAGAGAGAGAGAGAGAGAGAGAGAGAGAGAGAGAGAGAGAGAGAGAGAGAAATGTAACAAAGTTTAATATTGTTTGTAAACTGTGTTTGAGAGAGAGGAAGGTGTTCAGAGAGTCTGTAGGATGTTAAGCTGTTATTTGTTTTATGGACTCAATGTTGAAAATTTAAAACATTTCAAACACACTGTTGGCAGAAGTGAAAAAAAAATAATTTTATGAAGTTACAATTTTGTTTGATTCCATGGTGTATTTTACTGAACATGAGTATTTACAATGCAAATTATTGTAATTTACTGGCAAATACTTATCTTGTCTTTTCATTTTATTAAGATCAGATTCTGCATGTAAAATTAAAATAATAAGGTGACTTGACTTGCACTTGACTTAACCTACTACACGACTTGACTTGACTTGACATAGCCTGTGACTTGACTTGACTTGCCCCCCCCCCAAAAAAAAAATACTTGGGACTTACTTGAGACTTGACGGTTAAGACTTGAGACTTACTTGAGACTTGCGTGACCTGCACCCATCTCTGCTCTAAGTTTTAAGACAGTTCAAATGGAAGTTGGGAATTATGTGTTGTTTGAATAAATCTCCTAGGAGAAATACATCAAATTACAACGCATGTGTTTACCAATCACCACCATACTCGGTGTGCATGAAGTCAAGACATTGAGGATGCTCAATTCCGGACGGATTTTTGATATCTCGAACGGTTTGGCCGTGGCGAGGAAAATAATTTTATGACTAAAAAAGGACACATAAAATGTGTTAACTTTGCTCGTTTTACCTACAGTTACAAAACATGCCACGTATATTGTTCTTGTCAAGCCGATCAACTTTTTAATTAACAGTAAGAAGCTCAGACCAAAAGAAAGTCAGATATTGCAGTTTGGATGTGTATCTTGTCTCTATCAGTGTCTGTATGGGGAAGAGGGAGGGGGGGGGGGTTGCTGGTGTCTGCGTTTATGTGTGTGTGTGTGTGTGTGGCTGACTGTAGATTTTTTCTGCAAGTCCTTATCTTTTTGCATAACAATTTTGTATTTTTTTAAATGACAAAATATGCATATAACCCTAATCTTTTAAATGTATAGTTTGCTTTAAATAAAAGTAAGATAAATTGGTAAACTACAAATTGGTAATTAATTTAATTAAATTAATGTGCTATATTTCAATACATTTGCTTTCCTTAATATTGTAAAACACTAACCTCATTTATATGTGTGTGTGTGTGTGTGTTTGTATGTATATATATTTTGCAAAGCCCTCACTGATGCAAGCTCTTCTGCACACTTCTCTTCGACAGTCAATGCGGAGGTTAAGTTTTTGCACGTCGTGCAGAATAACCCTCTTTATATATATATATATATATATACTTAAAAAAGCGGGGGTTAAGTTTTTGCACGTCGTGCAGAATAACACTAAAGGCACCATATATATACTTAAAAGTGGGGTTGTTAGTTTTATCTACAGTTACAAAAATCGGTATATACATTGTACTCCTCAAGCCGTACAACTTTCTAATACATAGTCATTAGCTCGGACCAAGAGGAAGTCAGATATTTTGGTCTGAATATGGTGAGCCTCTCTCTGAGCCTACGTCCCTGTATGGCAAGCCCTTTTAACATTTAAAAGCTAAGTTTGCCTGTCCGGAATTAACATTGTAGATATCAACAAAGTCTTTCTGTCTAGTCGTTACACTTTGGATAGTTTGTATTATCATTTAAGATATCTGTAACATAATTGTGACTAGTCGAAATGACAGAGTATGGCAAGCCGTTTTAACATTTAATCATGAAAGGGCCAAAGCCTTCGGCACCGCCACCCGGGTGCCTTTAGGTAACTAAAGGAACCGGGGTTGCGGTGCCTCCGGCTTGGGCCCGCCATCGCTGCTCGCAGCTATATTTTATATTTTATTTTGTTTTTCTTACATAAAATCAACCTATGCCAAAGACTGTCAGAGCATAATAAATGTCAGATCTTTATTTTACAAATATGTTCAATTCCTTTCTGTAAAAATCTATTAAAATGTACACATTGTTGTCAGTTCCAGTAATATCATGTCTGAGGTTGGCATTGTGATCTAATATGTTATGGTAACATTATAATTTGCAGAGTCCTTGTTACACATATTACAATATTAATAACTGTAAATTATGCATAATAACATGCAACTAAACCAAACCAAATCCTACACTGTAACAATGACACCTTAAAATAAAGTGTGTCCAAAGATTGCTTTATGAAATGAAAGGGGAAGAATAGTTCTGGCCCACAAGTTGTGAAAATAAAATGTCTTATTTTCACAACTTGTCTACCACAACTGTTCTTCCCCTTTCATTGAAGCAATATCCTGCATATGAAACTGAAATGCAGTGTGCAACTCTATACAGCTGGATCACTGATAGTTGTCCTTTAATGTCTTTCCCTTCAATGACTGCCATCAACTGTGCCTGCATTACTGCGAATCACCCGGCAGTCGCATAACTAACACGCTACACGCCTCGGCCAATTACCGTTCAGACTGTCTTTCTGTCAATCACAGTCAAGAGAGTGAAAAATCACGAGTACAGCGAGGAAAAGAAAGAGGCTGAGGGACAAAAGTGTCACGTGTGAGCTGCAGAGTCAGGGAACTGAAACACAACACAGGACAACTCAGCAGCTCTGCTCACATCTGACCTTCACCTCCCTCTGAGACCTTCTGAAAGACCAAAGCAGTGAAGTACACACATCTGAGCAAGGAATTTACATGACAACAGTCCTTTAAGATTATTATTATTGTTCATATATGTATACGCCGTCTTGGAATTATATGCTATTTTGAGATACTGAGCTCCAACATGTTTGCCTTCCATTAGATTGCACCTTTTTGTTTTCTAAATGAAAAGTCCCAAAATGTACACAACATAAGAAAAATCACATAATGTAAATAAGTTGTCACAGAATTGGAATATGTGAATAGCTTAATTTTGGCAAAAATGTCAGATAGAACCTTATATTTGATTACCCATTGTTATTTTAATTTCTCCAATTTTGGAAAGCTAGAAATATTTCACGTAAAAATCGTACACAAATGTTGGATTTTCCATGTCGTAAAAGTAGTTATAAGATACAACAGATGTTTTCTTTGCAATTCAAATTAAACTATGATGAATTTACCAAATTAGTGACCAAAAAAAAAAAAAAAAAGCTGAGCATAAATGGGGGAAAAAAACTTTAGAAATGTTCATGGCTTTTGTATATGTGCTTTCGAGAGTTGGGAGTCAAGAGTTTGGGAACTTTAGATATACTTTAGATATTTTGTCTACCCCAGGTCATCTCAAATTTTTTTCTAAATTACAACATTTATTTCATTTGTTTATGTATTATTTATATATTATTCCTATATTCCTTTCATTATTCTGAAAATGCTGATAAAAGCCAACAGAAGACACTTAAATCAGGGGTTCTCAACTCCAGTCCTCGCGACCCACTGCTCTGTATATGTCTCCCTTATTTAACACACCTCGTTAGGATCCTAACAAGCTGAGGATCTGAATCAGGTGTGTTAAATAAGGGAGATATACACAATATGCAGAGCAGTGGTGGGTAGCTAGGACTGGAGTTGAGAACCCCTGACTTAAATTATCATACAACGCTGCCCCTCAGAGGCCATCAAGTGTCAAGACTACTGCTGAGAGTCATTCAATTGTTAGGGAATCTTCTTTGGTAATCTCATTCTCCTCAGCTAAATTTCACACCTTTCCTTGGAGGTCTAAAGCTGATAGAGCAGAATTGTGATTTTAGTAACTATTTTAACCCAGGGGTCTTCATGATCTCGGTGACTCGCTTTCCTGAAGAGTGGAAGTGACATGTGAAGGGCAAGTATGGTAACCCATCCAATCGTGTGTGTGTGTGTGTAAAGAACAGTACAGGAAATTTGTTTTGATAAAAACAAGCATACAAAACATTTAGAGCTGCTCTCTCAATAATTTAAATAATTTATATCCCAAATACTATATTTCTATCACAAAATATGTGATAATTTCATGTATACTTCATGTAGCCACAGTGCTGTGATAAAATGGATAATTATGTAGCCCTCAATCGGGTCATGGGGTCTATACGACCCCAAACGACTTTTACTTAATAAAAAGGGTTCCCTTCATCTCGGTGGAATACGATTTTGAAACTTTTCTACATTATCTATCTATACATAGACAAAAAACTGGTTTGATTTGGTTGTTCTGAAGGTATGTAAAAAAAAAGTTTACACTTCTGTTCTTCAGGGTCAATATGACCCCACATTGAAATGAATGGGAAATGTGGAAAAAAACTAAATATATTTTCTTCATGTGTCAAAAAAAATTAAATAAAAAATAACCCGGCATAAATCTGAACATTTTTACACAGAAATGAAGGCCTAGTACTAGAGCATAAATGCAATCATAAAAAAAAAAAATTTCATATGCAAGCTAATGGTGTAGTGGAGGAATTGTGTGGTATATGGATACAAAAGTACTTTATATCTCCAAAAACACAGCATTAATGAATAGATGAGAAGTAAACAAAAAAAATGATATATTATTTGTATGATTAAAAATGTATATTTTTTGTACCATTACTCATTGAATTGTTGGGGTCGTATAGACCCCGAAGCCCAGAAGTGTAAATAGGAAACGAAGACCATTTGAAGGTTAAAAAACACCCCAAATAAAGTTATTTCTGTCAAAAGAAAGCAATTCCGGGTACTGAACACAATATTGTTCCCTTTGTGTCACTCACTTGGGAGCCCCAAACATCTGACGTAAAAGCCCATTGGAATTGGTGTGTGGAGTTTGCGTGGCCACGCCCCTGGACATACATAAGGCGGCCACCGTGCATCACACACACACACACACACACACACATCTTTGTTCTTTGGAGCCTATGCACAGTATCTCTTCATGCAACATGACATCATGACTTTTGCGTAAACATACATGCCACTTTCGAGTCAAGTGGCGTGTTATCGCTACGCATTTTGAGCTATCTGCGTGTATCCGCATGTATGTCTACGCCATTAATGTCCACGTCATTCCGCGTGTCTGTACACGCCGTCAAATGTCCAGTCATAAATGCCATTAACCCCAGTGACGGGTAGGTTTAGGGACGGGGTTGAGGTAAGTCATATATTTATATAACGTTAAGTCAACGGCGTTCATAAACACGCTGAAAGGCGATTATGTGTCTTGATAGCACGCCAAAAATGGAAATACGAATTGGCGTGTCATACACACGCTACTTCATGAGATCAGTCTGCTTCATGAGAAGCTATTTACATTTATCTTGACACTACTGCTGTAACCAAAACCATCAGCAGCCTCTCTCAGCGTTGGCACAGATACGTGCAGGGAGTTCCCCTGTGTACATCAGTGGCTTTCTCAAAGAGGCAGATTTCCTCAGAGGAGTGAATTCCTTTAAAAGAGATTCACAGTGGATACGTCTTTTTAAAGGCCATGTCCTTCTCAATGTCCTTCTTTTTCCCTCAGACAGGGAAATGCCCTGTCTTCAGTGTATGGGCTGCACTCATGATGAAATAGCATTTGTGGGTGTATCATGCTCTCGCTGCGGGAACATTGCGGTCGAGACTCTAAAAGTTTTACAGAAGTCTCCTCAGCTGCTTCCCATCCTGGTCCTTCTCCCTCCATGTACGAGGCCTTGTGGCGAGCACTGAGGGTGATCTGGGGTTTCCAATCATTCGCCATGAGTAACAAGGGATGAAAAGCCTCCCGACATGGCTTACCCTGCAACAAACTGCCAACTTCGGATACACCGGGGATCATTCTGTCGGTGCCACTAGTAGAGAGTCTGGACAAGCGCTTCCCAGTCCTTCATGCTGGCTCATCAGAAGTGTCTAGTTTTGGCAATGCGATTCAGTTTTTCAGGCGCCTGCCCAGGTCCAACAGAGTGCTTTCTACCTCATTACGAGCCGAGAAGCGAGAACAGAGCAGTCATCTGGGCCAAGATCGCTGTCCCTCATAGTGATCCTTGTTTCGATCCTTCCTTGGCACAGACCGCTTCCACAGTTGGCCTTTGAAGGACGAGTAAATCATTACTAGGTCCTTCCTTTTGGTTTGTCCCTTTTTCCTTGCATTTTCACAAAGGTCGCAGAGGCTGACCTTGCCCCACTTAGGGAGATGGGCATTCGCATACTCAACTACCTTGTCTATTCCTAACCCACTCCTGAGATTTGTTATGTGCACAAAGGCACGTAGTCCTCGATTGGGACTTTGGGTCAACTGGGAAAAGAGAAGGCTCTTCCCAGTGGAAAGCATAGCTTTTCTTGGTGTGGAGTTGGACTGCTTTTATGGTGATCGTGCCACAGAACGTACCACTGAAATACCACGGTCACAAAGTTAGGGTTGATGCATATGAGACCTCTTAAGCATTGGCTTCTAACTTCAGGCTTGAGTCCTGAAATAGGCACGGCGCAGCGGCACACATCATATGGCCATCACACCAGTTTATCACTATTTATTCAGGCCTTTGTCGGACCTTGTGTTTCTACGGGCAGAAGTGCCCCAAGAACAAGTGTCCAGTCGTGTTGTTGACACAACAGATGCCTAAATGACAGGGTGGGGTGCTGCATGCATACCCTCTTGGGATCTTGGGCTTTACAGAAAGATGCCTTACCCTTACAATCAGTTGAGCTTAGTGGCCTCTCTTTGAAGATGGTCCTCCTGATTGCACTCACCTCTGTCAAGATGGTGAGGGACCTACAAGCCAAGTCAACTTTATTTATATAGCACTTTATACAATACAATTCGTTTCAAAGCAGCTTTACAATGATAACAGGAAAATTATGCATTTTGGCTCCGTTTATTTAGTTCCACTGTAAATATCAATTAATAAATTAGTTTATTTAATCTATTAAGCACTTCTGCAAACAAATGATTTGACAGCTCAGTTCAGATCTCATTCAACAGTTTCAGTACAGTCAGATTAATAATATGGTTCAATATTAAGTGAGAGGGCACAGGCCTTCTCCACAAGTAAATCATGCCTGTAATTTAGCCAGCATACTCTCATGTTGTCCTGAGACCCCGGCCTGGATATGTGTCCAAAGTTCTCACTACTCCCTACAGGGACCAAGTGGTGAACTTGCAAACAATCCCTCCTGATGAGGGATGTCCCTGTTGCCTTACACATATACCTGGACCATACACAGAGCTTCAGGAATCCTGAGTAGCTCTCTGACTGCTTCAGGGGTCAGCAGAAGGGGAAGGCTGTCTCCAAATAGAGACTGACCCACTCGATCGTGGACACCATTCCCTGGGCTTATCACACCCACCAAGGTGTACTGTGCCCATTGGGAGTGAGAGCTCACTCCACTAGGGGTTTCGAAGCCACGTCGTCTATCTCTGTCACCAGTTGCTGTGAAGCCGCTTATGCATACGAAACTGCTTCAGCATTGCCTTCAGGCTTGTCAGGTGGAGCCCACCACAGAGACTCTTCCCTATGTAGTACTCCCTACTGGTGAGTCCACAGGATGCATGTTCCACATAATGACTTCCCTCTTGGGGTAGGATGTGGTCTCGGTAGTCTTCCTTTCTCAATGAGGAGAACGCTTCTCAACATTAACAACAAGTTGTACTTAGTTGTAAAAAAGAGGCCCGAGTGACCTCTCCCTGGAGATGAGGAGGTCATTAACCCTGGGTGTCGGATGGTTGCGAGTTAGTATTGCTGCACTTGCTGTTAGCACGAGGAGGCTTGCCCGCATCTGCACCGTGACACAGTTCAATACTATTTAGGATATCGATCCCTAGTGTTTCTCATTCGACACCATAGACATATACACTAGACCTCACCTTGGCCACTGCAGTTCATTGTAACGAATGCGTCAATAGAGCCGCCATCTTGAAACAGGGGAGCCCCTCCACGCGTCAATGTAGTAGACACAGGTCTAATGGAAATAAAATCACCATAAATCATCATGAATGCGATTTTTCTTATTTTTTTTGGTTTGTTCCAACGGTCAGACATGTATTTATCATTGATTACAGAAAGAAAATTTTTTTTATATATTTTTTTAAAAACATTCTTCCTAGTTCAGATTTCATCCGTGAACATCATACGCTGCACAAAAGTCCGCCACCATCAATGAATTCGAAGTAAAAGGAGAGATAGCAGCGTTACCTAGCTACTTCCTATGACAAGACCCCTGTTCCAAGATGGCCGCGGTTTTGACGCATGCTTAGAACCCCAAGGTGAGGTCTAGTGTATATGTCTATGATTCGACACAACCTCGAAGTGACAACAGAAAGTTACGGGTATGACATGAAAGTTATCTCGCTTCCATTCCCTGATGGAGGGAATGAGACATTCTGTCTCTCCTGCCACAACTTGAAATGTCACTGCCAACTTGAAATGTTGTGATGCCATCTCGGCGACTCAGAACAAACATAAAGTGTGTGATGCACACTGGCCGCCTTATATACCTGTGTGTTTGGGGCGTAGCCAGGCATGCAAATTCTACACACCAATTCCAATGGTATTTTCTGATCAGAAGTGTTTGGGGTTCCCAAGTGTGCCCCCTAGTGTCTCTCATTCGACACAATGTCTCTTTCCCTCCACCAGAGAACGGAGGTTAGACCCCTAGCCACTCCATTTCCTTGATTATTTTCGATGAATAAATATTTAAGTCAAATTAAAAATTTGTAAAATATTTTAAGACCCATCATATTGAAATAAAGCTCCAGTGTTAAGAATGTCAACACTTATTGTTTCATAGCACTGTACATAAATTACAAAAAAAAAAACTATTTTAAAATCAAATGTTAGATCAATCGTACAAGCAGCTCTTAATCAAAACAACATATTGGCTAATTTGTATCAAAAATAAATTAAGCCATTAAATCTATACTTAGAGTAGTCACAGTTTTCTATTTTACATTGAAATTCTGATTCTGTTTTCTACCTCAGTTCAAATTCAGGAACTTTATTGTTTTTTTTTTAAGGCATTCTGAATGTATGGCACATAAAACTGGTAGGAAAAGAATCATCTCGAGTCTTTCCGTCAAAGGCAGAGATGTGAAATGCAGCGCTAAAGCACCTCCTACGCCTCCTGTCCTCCTCACCGCAGATCTGTGAACACAGAGAGAGCTGCGGAAAACTGCACACAAGCTGACATTCTGGCATGCCTGAAGACAATTATAGCCTACTTATAGAGTTGTATTGAACTTTCATATTTTCATAAATAAGCAGTAAGTGTATATATATCTGTTTGTCTGATCTCTGACCTGGCGTATCATGTGAGTTCAGAAACGTCACTGCAGAGGCACAAAATGAATGCAGGTTTAGAGCAACATGATGGTGAGTAAATAATAACAGAATGTGAATTGTTCATATAAGTGTGAGAATGGAAAGTGTTTTATGCAAATGTTGGTTTCAGGAGGTATTTCACATATCTGAAGAGTCTGACAGGATTTAAGTATAAAAAAAAAAAGCTGTGAAATGTGCCGTGTACTCGTTCTGCATGTGTTTGTGAGTTTATCGGATGTCATGTTGAACTGTTTGTGTGGGAGGAAGAGAGCTCTCGGGTGGCCAGAGCTTCACGCTTTCGGCCCACAACGGTTCAAATACCTACAGAAGCAGTTGATATAAACTCTCACTGATGCTGGTTTAGATGTAACATCTGGATCTGAAGCTCCAGCATCTTCAAGCAGGCTAGATCCAGCAGGTTTTGATGTTCTGAGTGTTTATGAAATGACACATAATAACTTTTGTATGTCAAAAGAAGTACATGAATCAATGTAAATAAACATTAAATGAAAAATCTAAATCTCATTCTTCACTTGCAGGCCACAAAAAAACGCAGCATTTGGCATTAAGTGCACTGTTTAGCTCTACCGAGGTTCAGCTGATAGAAAGCATGATAGTATTGAAGGTACTGGAAAAGTGGTTATTACTGGAAAAAATCTTACAATCAATTGCATTTTCTGAAGAGGACTGAACAGACAGGTAAAGGTTGTTGCCAATCATTCTGGGTGGTTGCCTTGGTCTCCTTAAACATAAAACTATAGGAGTTTTTGCTATTGTTTCATCAGCAAGATTCTCTCAGTTCACTGTCAATCAAGCATGCAATAAACCATGTGATTCCCTTTACAGCAAATCATATCCTGTAACAGGCACTTGCCACACTTTTCTATTCTGGGATGAATTCTGCTCTCAGCAATCTGAACAATGAATAATTGAGAAGAGAAAGCCTTTCCATCTCACTGAACATAAAACAGCACACGCTATCCTGAAGAAGAGCATCTTGAAGCTATATTTAGTTTCATCATTATCAAAATATTCGACAAATCTGCAAAGTCAATGTCTTTTTCCTTTGATTTGTGTGGATGTTTTTCAGAAGTTGTAAAACCACAATAAAGTAAATTGTATGATTTTTACTCAACAAAGTGTCACTGTGAGTTTACTGATGGAAGATGAATGGAAGTGACGATCTAAACTGATCCAAACTGAGAGGATACAATCTAAGATGAACCAGACTGAAGATAGACATTTACACTTTTATAAGTGAAACCAAAGCTGTGTTTGAAATCACCCCCATACCCTCATTTACTATTCCCTACATTACTCAACTAATGTAGTGCACTTAAAGGAGTGAATGCAAATGTTTGGACACTGAGAGTGCACAAGGTGTGCTTGCTGTTCAATCGTCATTTGAAACGTAACAAACTGCCAGATCCAATAGTAGGCCTAATTAGCAGATTTATATGGAATGGAAACTAGCATGTGTAAACTTAAATAGTCAATTAAAAATACCTGTATGATATAACGCTGCACCCACATTGGACCAGCGGTTTGGAAAATGGATGAATGATTCCGAATTCATTCGGCCCATGACAGTGCATTATGGGTATTCTCTAGCTGCTGAAAACTCGTTATTACAGTGCATTATGGGATTGAAAGGGTCCACTCGATTACGTCCACTATGGTTTTGTCCCCAGGGCACTTGTAAAGGGTGAATGTTTTTGTTTCCTTTGGATGTTCTTGTTTCCTTTGGGTGCCCCCCCAAAAAGTTTCAAAAGTAATTAAAAGTGCCCCCGTTTCAAAATTGATAAACAACATTGTGGTCAAAATGCATTTGAATTATAATTAAAATGAGAATGTGTACAAAACAGTAACGAATATTAAGACCTGGAAACAAAAATAGGATCATCCCTCTGTTTATGAATGCTGTTAGACAGTCTTGCACGTCATTGGCCAACAGTGTTAACGTGACGTCTAACGTTGCCATAAAATGTTAGTGTTGATATTGCCATAGTGTACGGTCTGAAAATAGCATGTAAGTGATTCATTACTGTTTTGTACAGTTAGGTATAACCCGTTTTATAGCGCCGTTGCTTCTTGTTTCCTACTTTTTTTTGCACACTCACCATCGGTAGATTTTTTAAATGAATCGAGAGGGCATGTGTTGGTAAGTAACCCACTCAAGAAAGTTAGTTACATGTCAAGACACGAGTTTGCACGCAAGCTCTAACTTTGTTATATAGTAAAGCCAAGATGCCAAACAAAGAGACGATAATATGACGTGAATAATCCAACGAAAGCACCTGGTTGACATCCTAAAGCACAATAGGTGGCGGGATTGCATCTTAACGCTGCCATTTGACAGCCCGGTCTGCAGGACTTGCCAAACAAATGTAAGTGCAAAAGGGGTCAAAACCACTAACCGGTTCACCCACCTCCCCCTCCCACCTCACCCACGCTCATTCGGATAAAAACGTGTTATTTACTTCAAACATATATTTAGAGAGGAATATTTTTTGTCATTTTTCCATCCAAAATAGGGCAATGTGAGCATTGGAATGCTAAAATGCTAAACGGGGGTGATGATGTTGCATGGATAAGACACATGCCTTTGGTGTGAGAGACCCGGGTTTGAATCCACTGTGAGACACTGTTGTGTCCCTGAGCAAGACACTTAACCCCTAGTTGCTCCAGAGGCATGCGACCTCTGACATATATAGCAATTGTAAATCGCTTAGGATAAAAGCGTCAGCTACATGAAAATGTAAATAACTCTCACACGTAATTTGTTATAATAAACGCCTTGTGAAGTGAAGTTATGCGTTTATGTAAAAACAATATCAATATTTATAACTTTATGAACTGCAATCACAAGCTTCCGGTAACGTTCTTCCGCGCATCACGAAAGAGTTGAGTTTTGACGCACGACGTAGGATGTAGGGAGTAGCATAAGCTAGGTGAGAGTACACGCCTCACTAAATATATAGGCCTGCAAACTCAAACTCCTCCCACATTTCGCTTTAATAATTCTCATATCTAATTCGTGAACGGGTTTTTGTGTATTCTCTGCGCTTCCACGCTCCTCAATATATCATCAAGCTGGGTTCACTCTTTGGCTGGAACTTCGGAAGCCAGTGATTTTAGTTTATAAAATCATAAATATGGATATGTTTTATTAATTCATGTTTATTAATCCCACTGAAGTTGTATGGATTACTTTTATGATGGATGAATGCGCTATTTTTGGGCTTTAAAATCTCTTTTCACTCCCATTATAAAGCTGAGAAGAGCCAGGCTGTTTTTTTTTAATATAACTCTGAATGTGAATGATTGGCTGAAAGAAGAATATCACATACACATGACCTGAGGGTGAGTAGCCTACATTATGGGATATTCCTCATTTTTGGGTGAACCATTTGAATGTAAAACTAAGGCATGTCGCTCAACACCCTGCTGTTCACATTGAATATTACGCTTCACACTTTTATGGTAAGGAACGCAAACTGATACAGAATGATCTGACAGCTGCGCGCATGCTGTTAGTCTAAAGGACCTGTTTGAGACATGCCCAAAACTCATAACATCCGAATCCTCCCAAGATGTCGGTGTTTACCACACAAACAATGCATGTGTTTCAACATCACAGGACTGCGTTTCAAGAAACACGCAACATGTAGACTACAGTATTTCCTCCATGATGTAAATCACAGCACATCACTTTAGGACATGATGAAGCAGATATTCAAGCGCATGTCCTACCGTAGCTCTCCTCATCCATCTTCAGCTGACAGACACTGACGCAGGAACAGTGAAGGAGCGTCAACAGTGATGTGGAGGGATCCAGCTACTCTCTTCTGTCTAGCCCATGCGGTCTCTCTCTCTCTCTGCTGCAGCTCTGCTGCTGTTCAGCCTCAGACCGACTCCTCCTCAACAGATGAGATGACATCACTCATAGCATGTGCGCGAGAGCACACTAGCATACATGTTGAATATTTCTGGTGGTGCTGGAATAACTATTTAGACAACACAATTAGGTGCAAACCAAAGCTTAAAAAAAAATAAATGATTTGCACATTTACCTAATGGCAGTTCAAAATGTACAATTGACATGAAAAGAACATGCAGTAGGAAAGAGCTTCAGGGAACCAGGGAAAAAAAGTTGACGGGATGGTTGGCTGTTCAAAGGTTTTGGTTATAGTTTATTATCTCCAGTTCATGAGGATAGTTTTCTTGGCGATAGTTAGAGACAGAAGTAATTGACAATTTGTATTGTTTAGATTAATTATGGATATGTCAAGAGGGAAGGAGACATTGGGATGTGACATCCCATAAGGTTGGACAGTTGGACAGTCAGTAACGTTTTCTCAAATTCGTTTAATAAAAAAATAAAAAATAAATAAAATAAATAAACACTGTAAAAATTGCTGAAAAAAGCCAGATTTTGACAGTAACATGCTATTTTCCATTAAAACAGCAATATACCGTATAAAAACATTCTGGGTGATATTTATCGTTTTTGAGAAAGTATATACTGTGAATTAACAGCACTCAAAGTCAACACTCAGAGGTTGTGTTACAAATCACACCCTATACCCTCAGTCACTATTCCCTACATTAGTTCACCAATATAGTCCACTTGACTGAGTGAATCATTTCAATTACTTTCAGTTAATTTCCAAAGTTAATTCAGACAATGATGAACACCTGCTGTTTACAAGAAGGATTAAACAACTCCACAAACGGCATTACTTATTAGCTTCACTTATTACTATCCAGACTGACTTTATTTCTATCAGACTTTTACAGAAGTTCTTATTAAAAGGTGGCAGAGGTTTAAATGTCATTTTATTTTCATTTACCATGATGGTGATTAGCGTTTGCTTTAGTTGGGCTCTTGACCACTGACTTTTGACCATTATTTTTTCTTTGTAGCTGTGACTCTAAAATGTATTGCTTTTGCCAAAAAAAAAAAAGAAAAAGCTAAATGAAAACAGGATCAGGTGACAGTGATTACTTGTTAATGGTCACCATCATCATCTGGGCTGTTTCATTAGGCTTGGTTGAGATGCGCCTTGCCTCCCCTGAAATGTAGTTGAGAGTAGGCTGCTGCAGTGAGAGGATGAGTGAAAAAAAGCTCAACTAGTCCAATGGAAAGAATGAACGTCACAGTGGGTGACGTCATGACCAGGAAGGGATAAAAGCACATCCGGTGCAACCCAGCATTAGCTTCGAAATATTGGTGAAGCAAGCCGATCACAGGGATGCAGGAAGTATGGCAGGGTGACGCATCGTCTCGTTCCCTTTCTCAGGGAACTATGGTTAGAGTCGTAACCTGAGACGTTCCCTATCGAGGGAACTCACGATGCATCAATCGCTTTGGGAACGAGAATACCCAAAATGCCAGAATTACAAGTACCAGTAGTGTTACAGTCTGTTGTAACTTAAGCACTAAGCACCTGAGAACCTGGGGCAGCATCCAGGTCTAGGCTGTAAAACCTAACGAATGTGAGCGGCGAGGACCATCCCGCCGCATCACAAACGTCTTGGAGAGAAATCCCAAATAATAAGGCCTTAGATACCGCCATACACCTGGTAGAGTGAGCCCTGACCGCCAAAGGACACGGTTGGTCAGAGTACTTGTATGCAAGTCCAATAGCCTCAACTATCCACTTACTAACCATCTGTTTAGCAGCAGGAAGACCTTTCTTAGGAGATCCAAAGCAAACAAATAACTGGTCGGACTTCCTCCATGACGATGTCCGATGAACATAAGTGTCCAGTGCTCGCACCGGACACAAGAGGTTCAGCCTTTCCAGGTCCGCAGATGTAAAAGGAGGAGTACAGAAAGCCTGCAGCACAATAGGCCTCGGAATCAAGGTCGTCCTTAGGGACGTACTCTTGTTTTGGATACAAAAATGCCTTGACCATCCCCGGTGCAAACTCAAGGCAAGTGGGGGAAACCGAAAGAGCCTGAAGATCTCCAACTCTCTTTAGGGATGAAATAGCTAGCAGAAAGATTGTCTTAAAATGTAAGAAACTTCTCTGAAACCGAATCTAAGGGCTCGAATGGAGCCCTAGACTGGCCTTCTAGTACTACAGCAAGATCCCAAGCTGGCACCCTAGTGCGAGTTGCAGGCCTGAACCTCAGTGTGCCACGAAGAAAACGTGTAATCAGGGGGTCTCGACCCAATGATGTGCCCCCCACAAGGGCGTGGTAAGCCGCAATGGCCGCCACGTAGACTTTGAGTGTGGAAGGACAAAGACCTGACAAAGCGCTCCTGCAGAAACTCGAGTACTGTGTTGATAGAACAGTTAACCGGATCCCACTGATGTTGGTGACACCATACGGAAAAAAACTCCATTTGAGCGCATATAATTTTCTTGTAGCTGGAGCTCTGGAGCTTAGAATGGTCTCCACAACCTCAGTTGAGAGACCACTCTCTATGAGCTGGGCCCCCTCAGGGGCCAAACCCACAGGTTCCAAATCTCTGGTCGGGGGTGGAATATCGTACCCCTCGCCTGAGACAGAAGGTCTCTCCTGATCGGGATCTCCAGGGGAGGACCGTCTAAGAGATGAATCAGGTCCGTAAACCAAATCCGACTCTGTCAGCGTGGTGTTACTAGCAGTAGGGTTATTCCGTACCGGCGGACTCGCTCCAGAACTACTGGAAGCAGAGCAACAGGGGGAAATGCGTACAGACGTAGCCTCGGCCACGTCTGCACCATAGCATCCAGTCCCAAGGGGGCTGGGTGAGTCAGTGAGAACCATAGTGGACAGTGCGTCATATGCTGAGACGCAAATAGATCCACCTCTGCCTGGCCATTAAACTTACAAATTTTCTCCACTGCCTCGGGGTGAAGTCTCCAGTCCCCTGGCCTCAGCTCCTGCCTCGACATGATGTCATGCAAGTAGCGTGTGTATGACACGCCAATTCGTATTTCCATTTTTAGCATGCTATCAAGACGCATAATCGCTTTTCAGCGTGTTTATGAACGCCGTTGACTTAACGTTATTAATGTATATATAAATATATGACTTACCTCAACCCCGTCCCTAAACTTAACTGTCACTGGGGTTAATGGCGTTTATGGCTGTTTCCTTTCCATCCTAGGAAAAAAAAAAGATATGACTTACCTCAACCCCGTCCCTAAACTTAATCATCACTGGGGTTAATGGTATTTATGACTGGACATTTGACGGCGTGTACAGACACGCGGAATCACTCGGACGTTAATGGCGTAGGCATACACGCATACATGCGGATACATGCGGATAGCTCAAAATGCGTAGAGATAACACGCCACTTGACTCGAAAGTGGCGTGTATGTTTACGCAAAAGTCATGATGTCATGTTGCTCAGGGAGAGAACCTTCCCCAGAGACCATAGGAGGATCTGGTGCGCCAATTTGCAAAGCGGACACGAGCGCAGACCCCCCTGGCGGTTCAGATAAGAGACCACCGACGTGTTGTCTGTACGGACCAGCACATGATGGCCCCTCAGGTCTGGGAGGAATTGCTTCAACGCATTGAAGACAGCCATCATCTACAGGCAATTTATGTGGCAGGAGAGTTGATGACTCCTCCACAGACCCTGAACCGAGTGGCCTTCCATTACCGCTCCCCAGCCGGTGAGGGAGGCATCTGTTGAGATAGTAACTCGATGGTACAGAGCTCCCAACACCGGACCCTGGGTTAAGAACCAGTGTTTCCTCCATATAACCAAGGCGTGGAGACACCGTCGCGTGATCTTGATTATACGAAGTGGGTTTCCCCTCGGGGAGAACCCTCTGGTCCTGAGCCACCACTGTACAGGTCTCATGTACAACAGGCCAAAAGGTATCTCATTGGACGCTGCTGCCAAAAGACCCAACAGTCTCTCTAACTGTTTCACAGTGCGTGACTGGCCTAGCTTCAGCTCTTTTATGGCTGTAAGGATAGCAGCTACACGAACAGGCCATAGAGTGGCCCGCATCGTAACGGAATCCCATACCACACAAAGGAAAGTGGTTCTCTGTACTGGAGAAAGAACACTCTTCTTGGTATTGAGCCTCAACCCCAACATCTGCATATGAGCGAGAACGACACCTCGGTGCCGAACCGCCAACTGTTCTGATTCCACTAGAATTAGCCAGTCATCAATGTAGTTCAGAATACTTATGCCCTGAAGCCTGAGGGCTAATGCTATATCTACGCATTTTAAATTTTTGGATCCTCCAGGTAAGGAAGGAGAAAAGGCCCTCGGACCCAACTCCAACCCCTCCGAAAGATCCTTTTGTGATCCCCAGGAATGCATTCTCCACGTTGCCTCGGCAAGCACAGGTCCTGCACCCTGAGGATCGCGAGCCTGCCCGCTCTCGTCAACGAGGGACAGGCGAGAGCGGAGCATGAAGGCTGCATGAAGGCCCCTCGAAGGCTGAGACCGCATACTCCATTCCCAAACAAATGACACAAAGATCGTGTGTGTCCCCGCCCGTTAAATAAGGCGGACAGGGAGAAGCACACGCTTTGTTCATTTGTTTCGCCATAACTCTTTCCAACAATCTTGCAACAGACAACAATAAATAGACAGAGACAGTATAACACAGATCGCTTGCTGAGGCAACAGAAGCTAATGCCGGGTTGCACCGGATGTGCTTTTATCCCTTCCTGGTGATGACATCACCCACCGTGACGTTCATTCTTTCCATTGGATTAGTTGACATAGATGCTTCAGACGGAATTCATGCCGGGGGCGTTCCCAAAGCGATTGATGCATCGCGAGTTCCCTCGATAGGGAACTACAATAACATCATTAAACTGTAATACAACATGTGAATTAACAGAGAAATACTAGAGCTGACAGAAGATTCATATTCATTTACAGTTATCTCTATGATTATATAGATGAAGTGTTATTCATTTCACATTATTGATTATAATAATCCTCTGAGATCCAGCAGTTTTAATCAGATCATCTGAAGGATTTTAATAACACATTGTGCACAAATAAAGTGGATGAATATCAACAACGGACACTTTTGTTAAATGGTTTCACATTTTCTTTGAATCTGACACAAAGACACTGAAGAGTTAATATGATAAAGTCTAAATCCAGCACAGAGTGGTTCAGTGAATGTGTGTGTGAATGTGTGTAAGTGTGTGAGTGTGTGTGTGTCAGAGACGCTGTAGAAGGACAGAGTGCCGGCAGACTCGTCTACAAACACTCCTACCCTCTTATAGGATCCTGAATCAGCAGAAACAGCAGTGGAGATACTATTGTGATAGACAGTGAGACTGTGACCAGAGCAGATCAGACTCCAGGACTTCTCATTACGTCCAAACAGACAGTCAAACTCACAGTCATCACTCCATCCTTTCCTTTGGATTCCTTTATAAGCCACTGATATTTCAGTCTCATCTTCACTCCATTCAGCCTCCCAGTAACAGCGTCCAGTCAGACTCTCTCTACACAGAACCTGATGATCATACTCAAATCTGTCTGGATGATCAGGATATGACTGACTCTCTCTCACACACGTCACCTTTCTGTTCTCCTCAGACAGAACGAGACGAGTGTGTGCTGTGTTTGGATCCAGTGTGAGATCAACAGCGTCTGAACACAAGAACACACATTACAACAGCAACATTTACAACAACACACACTAAAACTGTGTTTGAGGACTTACATCTGTGTAGTCTTGATGTCATCATGAACTCTTTAACTTCTGAACCGTGATCCACACTAGAACACACACAGACACACACACAAATCTTACTTGACAACAACAGTTCTTATATCAATATATTTGAACAAATATAAAATAACCTTAAATAATATATATAATGATGACACGTCAAACTTTTTTGCACTTTTTCCACACGACTAGCAAGGTTAAAGACTAGATGCTGTCCACATGTCCATCAAAAGAGTGCATGTACAGGGAATGCTCCATACACAAGAATAAAGCATTGCAAAATCTGCCATTTGAAGAAGAGAGTCAGACGTGGTGGTATCAGTGGCTAAACAAAGTGGAGGAGAGAGAGTAAAAAACAAAAGATGGCAGGAGAGAAATTTATTGTCCATTTTACAACAAAGGACAAGGTTTATGGAACCATTAAAAGCCTCAATGATGACTTCTCCGAATTGCTGCAGGTGAAAAAAGGACAGCACATATACAACATCAAGCACCAGTATATCTCTACCTTTAGAGAGCTGAGGAGAATCGGACCGAACATGAGATGGTACTGCAAGTAGATTTTGCAGAAAACTACCTCTGGAGACTACAAGTGAAATACAGGCTGTACACTTTGGGGATTCTCATCAACAGGTGAGCCTACACACAGTTGTGGCCTACACCAAAGGAGCAGTCTTCATATTGCACTCAGTCATCCTCTTTCCGCCATGACCCTTCGGCCATATGGGCACATCTCTGACCTGTTCTGCACCATCTGAAGGAGAATAACCCAAGCAAAAAATACTTCACATGGTCAATAATATACTTTCAGTAGACATTAGAATTATCGATAGTCCTGTGGCTAAGATGTTTGAGAATTGTGCAGAATATTCTAACAAGTAGCCAAAATACTATATTTTTCAGATCCACACATCAGTCTCTGGGCAAATCATGTGGAGATTGCTGATCTGCTTCTGCAGAAACCCAGATCGATGCACCTGCTTCAGCCCACAGTGCGTCACCTTTGCCTGTACATCTGAGCCTTCCATAGGAGTCATCCATCAGCATCATCTGTCATTCCAGGAAGTTAATGCGATAAAAACCATTTCTGAATTCAACGAGGGGCTGATTGGTAAATGGTGTGATGTTGTGTATGACAATGACCCATGTCCAGGGATCATCCAAGATGTTAATACTCAAAGTTGTGCTTTGGTCAAACAATGCACAGGGTTGGGGCCAAAGGGCTTTTTTGGCCAATGAAGGATGATGTGATATTGTGCACTCATGAGAATGTTGTTGGGCTTGTGCCAGAACCACAGCCAGGACACAAGACACATGAAGCTTACCGACTTAGTTTGGAAGGAACTCTGATCTCATTTTAATTAGTTACCTGTGCATGTACCAAAAGCCTAAATGTTTCAATGAGATTACTTCTCAGTCTGAAATGAGAAATAATTGGGTATGGTACAAAATTTGTAATGTTATGGTGAGATGGTGTTAGTGTTATGGGTTTGTGTTGGTTTAGAATATTATTAATGTTCATGCAACATCAACTTTAGGAGACGATATTATTGAAGCAATTAAAAGAGTAAGAGTTAATTAAAATGTTGTTCTGTTGTTCTCTACAGTAGCCTGTTTTTGATTTCGGGGCAGTTTAACATAGTTTCCTTACCGATACAAGATGTCTTTACCGCAGCACTGCTCTATTTTTCATTTTTTTCCTTCACATTTTCATTTGCTAAAAATATTTTTACACTTAAGCTGAGATGATTAACACATTGAAATTGCAACATCTGTCGTAAAAAGTTAAAGGGATAGTTCACCCCAAAATGAAAATTCTGTCAGCAATTACTCACCCTACATGTTGTTCCAACCCAGTAAGACTTTCATTCATCTTCCCTTATATCTGGTATATCTGGTATTCTGATTTTTTTCAAGTCATTACACAGAAACTTTTTTGAGCTGTTTTTTATGTGCACAGAGACATCACAAATAAACATGAATCTCAACAATGGTGACAATCAAAAAAGCTTTTCTGTGACTTTAGTAGCTTGTTTTGTGACGAGTTCAGAGTCGATCTGTATATTTTGTTGCTTGTCATCATTGTTGCAATTCATACACTGATTATTGATGTCAGTGTGAGTTTTCATGATCTTTATTTTTGCAGTCGTAGCTGACAGTCAATTGCCTTTTTTACAGCTTACATTAGTTAACATGATCTTAGTTGAACATTAATAATTTAACACTTCTGAAATGAACTACACTTGTACCGCATTTACTAAGTAAGGGATAATGAACATCCACCCGTTTGTTATGCAGAATTAACCCCAATAGGGAGATCAGGATCATGCATCACTCTGAAGGGGTTTGTTCTGCGTTAATAACCGCATACATTATATCGCTGATTACATGGTTATTTGCCACATAAGTAAATAAAAAGACACGAAATATTGATTGAGTCGAAATATTTTATTAGCTCTTAAACTCAAAGCTTTTGCAGAGAAAGCAGTTGCTAGCATTATTTATCACCATTAACGAACCCCACAAAGAATATTATATTATTTTTAAACAGGTGGAGGTGCATGCAATTCGAACTCAGCAATTAAGGTTAATCTTAATCTAATTTTTTTATAAATTCTTGTTGACTTATTAATAAACTGCCATTTCAGCGTAGGATCTGTTTGTTAGTGTTTCATTGACATTTTAATATAACATTATATAAAATGTTAGCTAACATCACTGCCTCACTGGTTCTTGCCGAAGCTCAAATGTGCTGCGTAACAAGAATAACCCTCATTGGTTATAACACATTTAGCAAGCATGTTTGAGCTTCTGTTTAGATTGATATGTGCGTTGATGAATGTTTATGTGTGAATAGGGCTGGGCGATATATCGCATCACATTGTTATGCGTATCTCGTCAGTAAAGCCGGTTCCTTGATTAGTAGTAAATCGCCTTCACCTGCTTTCAGATGGAGCGGCATTTACTACAAAGAGCCGTAGTTCACTGACAAGCTGAGCCATATCGCATTAATATAGCGGATGAATCGCCAGCGATAATTAATGCGATATGGCTCAGCTTGTCAGTTAACTACGGCTCTTCAACAAAAACTCCAGTGTTAAATCAACACTCCTGGGACTGTATATGAGTCTACACTCAAGAGTGTTAGTTAATGAGATAATTAAGTGATTAATTGAGTGATGATTGAGCATTATTGAAGACACCTAAAGCAGAATCACTGAAGGAGAAAATCTAAAATTGTAAGCCACAGTTATGGTGATCATTGTTTGCTTTAGTTGGGCTCTTGACCCTTAATTTATTAACTTTAGATTTTGTTTGGCTGTTGTATTTCAGTTATAACTGCCAGATGAACAAAGAAAAAAAAAGTTATGTAATGGGATTGGTTATATTATGACAATCATCATCATTTGAATTTTATGTTTGTGATTTATGCTGTTGGTTACAGCATAACTGTAATTCTGCATAAATATCCAGAATTTTGGATATAATATAAAGTTTCTTAAAGATTTCTTAAAAGTTGTTTAAAAAAACTTTCTTTTAAGCAGACGTCAAGATTCAGTCAAAGCATCTCAACAACGGTGAGCAGAATATTAAATTAGAAAAAGTAAATTACATAGACAATTCAGATCATAATTTATTCATACTGCAATGCATGATGGGAACAATTAATGAGTTGTGATTGGTGGCAGCCACTGCAACGTGGATTATTATTGTCACCATTGTTGTGATTCACAGGCTGATTATTGGTGTCTGTGTTTCTAAATAAATTCGTTTGAAAGTGTTTTTATCAGAACAATGTTTATTAAATATTTTTGACTAAGAAAAATACTGATAATCATATACTGTAGAATCACAACGCTGTTGCTAACAAGTTAAACCAAATCATCTTATTCAGTTTTATTTATCAGATCACAACATGATTATGGCAAAACATTACCAACACTATTAGATCACACTTTTCTTTGCTCATTTGACTGTTATAAATCAACAACAGCAGACAAACAAAATTTAAAGTGAAAGTATAGGGGTCAAGAGTCCAACTAAAGCAAACACTGATCACCATAACGGTGGCTTACAATATTAGATTTTCTCCTTCAGTGATTCTGCTTGTTATCATCAGGTGTCTTCAATAATGTTCAATCATCACTCAATTAATCACTTAATAATCTCATTAACTTTAACACTACTGAATGTTAATTTAACACTCATATGTGCATCATATCTTCCATCTGAAAGCAGGTGAAGGTGATTTAATACTAACCAAGGAACCGGCTTTACTGAAGAGATGCGCATAACAATCTCATGCGATATATCGTACAGCCCTAAATGTGAATTAAAGAGTCAATTAAATCTGTTAATCATATAAAGCGATCACATCTCTTCAGAAAATCTGGACTAAACTACGATCTCTTTGTTAACTTTTTGAAGTGTTGAAGTGGTAGTAGCATAGACTGTCAATGGAGGGACAGAAATATCTCAGATTTATTTAAAAAAAAATTATAATTTCGGGTTTGGAACTATATGAAGGTGAGTAAATAATGGCAGAATTTAAATTGTTGGGTGAACTAACCCTTAAAAAACAAAACCAATCACACTAGACAGGATTGTTGTTATATGACTTAACATACTTGAGTTTGTCCAGATAGTTGAGAGCATCAGAGAGCAGCTTCACTCCTGATTCTCCTGGGTGATTGTAACTCAGATCCAGCTCTCTCAGGTGTGAAGGGTTTGAACTCAGAGCTGATGCCAGAGCAGCACAACCTTCTTCTGTCACCAAACACTGAGATAATCTACAACAAATAGGAAGTGAACACGTTAGTGTGCTTCATGTACTGGTGGCCTCTGATTGATCTAATTGTAAGTTATAATTTCAAAATTTAAAACTCTATTTTAATCCATAAAACCTAAAAGAATTAACCCTCTGGGGTGGATAGACGTGGATTTTTTTTAAATAGCAAATGACGTAAAATATGCATGTCATTTTTGGTCATACGGTTATACAGCAATACATCATTCGAAACTGTATAAAGTTTACTTTCATTTGTTATCAAAACAAAACAAACAGGATGTTTTCTGCTGTCTCTGTGAACTTTTTTTCTGCAGTGCGTCACAAAAATGAAACAAAACTCAGCGAATATTTGTCAAATATTCTTTTTTTGTAAAATGTTTATGTATAAGAGAGAGAGAGAGAGAGAGAGAGATACCTGTCTGTAAACACACCTACAGACAGTGCACTTCATATAGTAATGATGCATGCAAACAGATTAAACACCCACATCAACTTATCACATCATGTTTAATCAGAATGATTAGATTCATTTACTTTAATTTTGGGATGGGGTGAGAAATAATCATGGAATAAGAATAATTTCAGAATAAGTTTGCCACAATATGTCCTTGAAAGGTTATTTTTCACAGACCCTCAACAAACAAACTTGTTTTAAATCAAATCGTTCGGGTACCAGACAGGAGTAGGCCTATCAAAAAGGATAGCACAAGTAAACCACCTGTTAAATACAACAAAACCAACAGAACCAAGAAAGAAGTATAAAAAGTATTTGGGATTGAAATTGTTGTTTAACGAATTGTTGTTTCTTAAGTTGAAAACTTATTTTTATTATTTTTTTCTAAAAATGTTCACAAAGTCTGACTTTTTCTGACTTTCAACATAAAAGGGTTTCAACAACACCCCTTAAATAACACAGTTAAAAGTTAACCAATGCAAAACAACAACCAATAAAAAAGATAATTAAAAAAATGATCAATTTAAGAAATAAACAATCACTAAACAACAATTTCAATCCCAAATACTGTTTTCTTTTTCTCCTTTTTTTCTTGGTTCTGTTTCACACATACAGAGGTATGAAGGTGAAATTCTAGAGGGCCACCCCTGAAAGCTCATTGGCCACCCCATGTTACAGTGGAGGCTCCCGCTCCGCCTCCTCTCCGCCACCAGAGGGAGCCTTCCCCGGAATATTAATCATTGGCCTTGAACTCAAATTCCCATCATGCCTCTTACCTGGGACTGATTGCGCCTCACACCTGCACTGCATTTACACACACACATAAAAGACACCTTCACACACCACATCAGTGCGAAGTCACTGCGAAGTCACATCAGGATTGTGGGGAAAACCTGAGTGCAAGGAGGAAACCCACACCAACACAGAGAGACTATGCAAACTCCATACATAAAGGCATTTATTTACATATGCATTACGGCTGTAGCCTGACTTTGTCATACTCATATTCTAGTCAGAATGTGAGTCTGAAACTGCTCCATAGGGCTTTCTTATGAGGCGTGTCTTAACCGAACCAGGAAAAAAACCCTCTGCACTCAATTGGATAGTCGGACAGACCTACAACCTTTCAGAGCAACACAGTAAGTCAAATAATTTGCATAACACAGTTGTCAACTATAGAACGTACATATTTTAGAAGTAAAATAACGAGTGTTGCTTCTTTTACTTACTCCTCCATGAGTGCGACCAAAGGAGAAACCACAACGACCACAGGCTTTTCATTATGTCCGATCTTCTTAGCAACCATCAGAGCCAGCTGATAAGTTAGACTTTTCCCGAATCATGTAGGAAGGACGGCAAAAATATCTTTCCGATCGACAAATGCCTTGATTGTTTTCTGTTTGTCTATTAAAATTAATGCGCTGTCGATTCATTTTACAACAGCTGCAGACTGTCCAGCTGCAGTCATCTCTGAGGGAAACAAGTTAAGCGCTCTTTGATAATGTGATGATTACATCCCTGCAGATCACCTGTCCATCATCGTATAAAGCCCGCCCTGGCAATTTGATGGCGCAAACATTTTTTGCCTGATCATAATTATTCCTCAATGGATCGAGTCAAGACCGAACTTCCCGACCAAAAAATGTTGTGGGCGGAGTTCGGGCTGGCATCCAGGCTATAACGGCTGGCATTTGGATGTGAAAATATAAAACATTTCAGAATAAGTTTGCCCCGATATGTCCTTGTGTGGTTATTTTTCACAGACCCTCAATTACCTCAGTATGTTGAGTTGACAGTTTAGACTCTTCAGTCCGGCACAGAGCAGCTTCACTCCTGAATCCAGCAGGTCATTGTTACTCAGGTCCAGCTCTCTCAGGGAGGAGTTTGAAGACTGTAGAACTGAAGACACGGTTTCACAGCACTGATTGGTGAGCTTACAGTGTGCCAACCTAAATGAGAGAAATGAAAAACAAATCATTACAAAAACAATATTATTAATAAAGACTGTTTATTTTATGGCGCTGTTTACATTTTTATGTTATGTTGCAACCTTATGCTGCCTGAAGTGTTTTAAGTATTTTTTACATCAATCTGCACTATATGACAAAGTAAAAAGAAAAAAAACAGATTTGTGATACTGAAATATTTACTTTGCTTAAGTACACGAAGCCTTAACTCTTATTTAAGAGTTAGTACTTATTTAAAGCACATAATCTGGTGCAGATTACAGTTTAAAGTCTTTTTGGGTATGATGCCACAAGATTTGCACATCTGGATTTGTGGATTTTCTCCCATTCTTTTTTGCAGGTCCACTAATGCTCTGTTAGGTTTGATGGCGACCATCTCAGGCCACAAACAAGGGACACCCTGGACATATGGCCAGTTCACCAAAGGACTCACACAAACACACATATATTCACACCTATGTAAAATTTAGTCTCTCCAATTCACTTATGGGATTGTGGGGAAAATCGGAGTGCAAAGAGGAAACCCACACCAACACAGAGAGAAAGTGCAAACTCCACACAGAAAGGCATTTAATTACATATGCATTATGGCTGGCATTTGGAGTGTACATTGACGTGAAAATATAAAGCATTTCATAATAGGTTTGCCACAATATGTCCCTGTGTGGTTATTTTTCATAGAACCTCAAGTACCTCAGTATGTTGAGTTGACAGTTTAGACTCTTCAGTCCAGCACAGAGCAGCTTCACTCCTGAATCCTGCAGGTCATTGTTACTCAGGTCCAGCTCTCTCAGGGAGGAGTTTAAAGACTGTAGAACTGAAGACACAGTTTCACAGCACTTATAGGTGAGCTTACAGTGTGCCAACCTAAACGGGAGAAATGAGAAACAAATCATTACAAAAACAATATTATTTAAACAGACTGGTGTTTTTATGGCACTGTATGCATATGGGGTGTAACGGTTCAAATTGCTCAACAGTTCGGTTCGTATCACGGTTTTAGGTTCACGGTTTCAAACTCACGGTTTCAGTACGGTTCAGTATATGCTGTGAATAACTGGAATAATCGATTACTGTCAAATAAAAATAAGAATACAATAAACAGTGCTTTTGAGTTTTTTTGGTTAGGTCTAACATTAGTTTTCAGGTACAGAAATTGAATAAAGTAATCAAATATAAAATAACATTGTATATTTGACTACATAACAGTACACAAAACTGACGGTTCAGTACGTACATCAGTTTTGAAGTCACGGTTTGGTACAGCAGAGTTGAGAAAACTAAACCTAAAATTGCTCAAATTTATTAAACAGTGGTTTACTGAACAAACTGTCAGTGTGTCTCTGTCTTTAAATGAATTAAATTATGAATTTTGTATATTTACTATGCAGGATCTCCAGGGAGCCCGAAGATAACAAGTGTCTGTATTTTGTTCAAGCCAACATAAAAACGGATATCATTCCAATATATATATATATATATATATATATATTTCTTGGGGGTAGATCTAGACAGTGTTAAGAGTCGTAGAAAGTTTCGTACCATTTGGGCAAAGATAACTTCTTTTTTTTTAATTTGACCAAAAGTCATTTGCGGGTTAAAAAGACCCCGAAGATAACCAGAGGGTTAATAAGGATTAGTCTATATTTAATTTTTAGCTAACACTTTACAGCAGTGTTATCTTACATTTAATTCCATTGAAAATGCTACTATAATCAATAAAGTAAATCTAACTCCGTGATTAGGCTCTAAATGAGTTCAGTGATTCAGATCAAAAAATGATTATGTTAAAACATAACCAACACCAGCAGATCACCTTTTATTTTTGTTTATCTGGCAGTTATAACTCAGTTACAGCAACTAACTAAAGTAAATCTGAAGTTAAAAATGTAAGGGGCTAGGGCCTCAAGTATATGTATGTATTGTCCTCACATTCCTTGTGGTTCCATCTTAATTACATACCTGACTGGTAGGCTCATTATGTAGCTTATTGTCTTCTCAGGTGTAAATCACATCATTATTCATGATCATTCACACCCCCACGCATATTGCTTTTTTTAAACAAAAAGTTTCTTACAGAATATAAATCAATGTATTGTTTTAAGTGAATTAGTAGGCAGGATAATTTTCACATCATTTTGAAGCAAAAACTCTAGGCGGCAACTTCCGTCAAAAGTCGCACCCTGATTCATGGTCTAAGAGCGTTATCCCTGTTCTGTTAATGAGTAATGGGTGTTTTTTTGGGGGCATAACGTGCAATAATCCAATCACAGACTGATCTCCTATTCCCTTTAAAAGATTCACTATTTACATGGCAACATTTGGAAGCAGACAAAATGTCTCAGGTTACGACTGTAACCCTCGTTCCCTGAGAAGGGAACTGCATCGGAATCGACACATTGGGGAACGCTCTTAGCGTATTGCGTCTTAAGCATGAATGAAACTAGTCCAATTTCGATTGGTGTTGCGTCATGATGTCAGCCGTGACGTGGCATGTGATGGTGAGCGGAAGCTATATAAGGAACCCCGGAACAAACAATGTCAGCTTCTGATTGGTCGAAGCAAGTCGTTTCAGGGCGCGAGCAGTGTAGCCGAGGGACGCAGCGTTTCGTTGCCTTCTCAGGGAACGAGGGTTACAGTCGTAACCCGAGATGTTCCCCTTCAAGGAAACTCCCGCTGCGTCAGAATCGACACATTGGGGAATGAAATGTCCACTGCGCCATACTGAGAGGTACGCCCTGGTGTGAAGCAAACTGGCACACTCAAGACGAGAGAACCCGTGAACCCAGAGTAGAGGGTAGATCCAGACTATAGTGTCTTATAAACGTGTGAGGGGAGACCCATCCTGTGGCATCACAGACCTCCTGAAGGGAAACACCTGCCAACAGAGCTTTAGAGGAAGCCACTCCTCTAGTAGAGTGGGCTCTTAGCGCCAGAGGTGAAGGCAAGTGACGCACCTCGTAAGCTAAAGAGATTGTATCCACTATCCATCTGCTAATAGTCTGTTTTGAAACAGGCAAACCCCTTTTCGGAGACCCAAAGCATCTCCTATTCCCTTTAAAAGATTCACTATTTACATGGCAAAATTTGGAAGCAGACAAAATGTCTCAGGTTACGACTGTAACCCTCGTTCCCTGAGAAGGGAACTGCATCGGAATCGACACATTGGGGAACGCTCTTAGCGTATCGCGTCTTAAGCATGAATGAAACTAGTCCAATTTCGATTGGTGTTGCGTCATGATGTCAGCCGTGACGTGGCATGTGATGGTGAGCGGAAGCTATATAAGGAACCCCGGAACAAACAATGTCAGCTTCTGATTAGTCGAAGCAAGTCGTTTCAGGGCGCGAGCAGTGTAGCCGAGGGACGCAGCGTTTCGTTGCCTTCTCAGGGAACGAGGGTTACAGTCGTAACCCGAGATGTTCCCCTTCAAGGAAACTCCCGCTGCGTCAGAATCGACACATTGGGGAATGAAATGTCCACTGCGCCATACTGAGAGGTACGCCCTGGTGGGAAGCAAACTGGCACACTCAAGACGAGAGAACCCGTGAACCCAGAGTAGAGGGTAGATCCAGACTATAGTGTCTTATAAACGTGTGAGGGGAGACCCATCCTGTGGCATCACAGACCTCCTGAAGGGAAACACCTGCCAACAGAGCTTTAGAGGAAGCCACTCCTCTAGTAGAGTGGGCTCTTAGCGCCAGAGGTGAAGGCAAGTGACGCACCTCGTAATTGTATCCACTATCCATCTGCTAATAGTCTGTTTTGAAACAGGCAAACCCCTTTTCGGAGACCCAAAGCACACAAGTAGCTGGTCCGACTTGCTCCAGCCTGAAGATCTACGCAGCTAAATTTCCAGGGCTCGTACTGACCATAGTAAATTTAGCTTCGCTTGCTCATCTGACACATGCGGTGGAGGATGGAAGGCCTGAAGAATAATAGACCATGCCACATTTGAAGGAACTTTAGGCACATAGCCAGGTCTAGGATGGAGAATAACCTTTACATTACCAGGAGCAAATTCTAGGCAAGAAGGAGCAGATAACGCTTGCAGGTCCCCAACTCGCCTTATGGACGTGATGGCTAGCAGCAATGCTACCTTAAAAGACATACATTTCTGTGAAACTTCATCCAAAGGCTCGAAGGGTGCCAGGGATAACCCCTCGAGAACCTCAGCCAGATCCCACGTGGGGACTCTGGACTGGATGACCGGCCTTATCCTCCTAACTCCACGAAGAAAACGTATAATAAGTGGGTGTCTCCCCAAAGAATCTACCCCCAAAGGCATGTGGAAGGCAGCTATGGCCGCCACATAAACCTTAAATGTAGACGGGGAGAGCCCATCAGAGAATCGACACTGGAGGAACTCCAGCACTGAAGCCACTGGGCAGTTAACTGGGTCCACCTGGCGTTCTCTGCACCATAGCTTAAAGATATTCCACTTTAAGGCATAAAGTTTCCTCGTGGAGGGGGCTCTAGAGTTTAGAATGGTCTCAACAACCTCAGTTGAGAGACCGGCATTTAAGAATTGGTCCCCCTCAGGGGCCAAACCCACAGTTTCCATAGTTCGGGCCGAGGGTGAAATATCGTGCCCTCGGCCTGAGAAAGAAGGTCCCTCCTGATCGGTATTTGCCATGGAGGGCCTGCTAATAGAACCATCATGTCTGAAAACCATACTCGGGCCGGCCAGTACGGGGCTACTAGGAGCAAACTGATCCCGTACCTCCTGACCCTCTCTAGAACCCCTGGGAGCAGAGCGATCGGGGGAAACACGTACATGATGACGCAACGCCACTTTTGCGTTTTCTCTTCAGAATCGTTTCCGTGTAAACACAGCCTTAGATTACCATCGCTTTCTAACTAAACTTTTAATTTAGAATGTTGTACATAATGTATAGGTGTCACGATTAGATCCACGGAAGACAAGATGATTTAAAGGCAACAAGTTTAATAAACAACTCAGAGACATAGCCAGCAGGCGAGAGTGTGCAACGCACAAACAATACCGGACACTAGACAGAAAACAAACAGGAACTTAAATAAACAGTGGTGATTAACTAAACAATTAGCAGCTGTGATGAATGTGAGAAGAGTCCATAGTGACTGATCGGAAACACAGACAAGGAAACACATGCAAGGAATGAAAACAAACTAAAACTCCATGAACTGAATATAACTGAACATAATGGTGACAATAGACTGTGTGTAGTGTTTTTTTTCTCTCTCATTAAAGGGTTAGTTCACCCAAAAATGAAAATTAAGTCATTAATTACTCACCCCCATGCTGTACCAACCCCGTAAGACCTTCGTTCATCTTCGGAACACAAATAAAGATATTTTTGATTGAATCTGAGGGCTGGATCACTTTTCCATAGACAGCCTGAGGGACTGCCTCTTGACGGCCCAGAAAGTCATTAAAAGAAAAGGTTTAAATATTCCATGTGCCTACAGTGGCTCAACTATAACTTTATCAAGCGACGAGACTACTTTTTGTGCGAAAAAAAAACGTAAATAACGACTTTATTCGACTTTCCATTACTTCCTTATGGGCGCATGCGCGAGAACTGAGACGAGACCGTTCTTCTTCGACTACTTTTTGTTACCGGCTGCTCACCGCTTAGGAGTTTTACCGCCCCCTACCGTATAAGATGACGTACTGCTTGTAAACAGAACGTTTTGCGCCTCCGGCTATATCAGTACGTCATCTTATACGGTAGGGGGGCGGTAAAACTCCTAAGCGGTGAGCAGCCGGTAACAAAAAGTAGTCGAAGAAGAACGGTCTCGTCTCAGTTCTCGCGCATGCGCCCATAAAGAAGTAATGGAAAGTCGAATAAAGTCGTTATTTACGTTTTTTTTTTCGCACAAAAAGTAGTCTCGTCGCTTGATAAAGTTATAGTTGAGCCACTGTAGGCACATGGAATATTTAAACCTTTTCTTTTAATGACTTTCTGGGCCGTCAAGAGGCAGTCCCTCAGGCTGTCTATGGAAGAGTGATCCAGCTCTCAGATTCAATCAAAAATATCTTTATTTGTGTTCCGAAGATGAACGAAGGTCTTACGGGGTTGGTACAGCATGGGGGTGAGTAATTAATGACTTAATTTTCATTTTTGGGTGAACTAACCCTTTAAGTGTGATATACAACTGAAAACTAACTGTTGCAATATTGCAGCCTTGGTTTGGTACATGGGAGTATTGTAATGAATAAATGTGCAACAAACCTTAGTACGCTGAGTTGACAGTTAGGACTCTTCATCGCATCGGAGAGCAGCTTCACTCCTAAATCCCGCAGAAGATTGCTACTCAGATCCAGCTCTCTCAGGGGGGAGTTTGATGTTTGCAGAGCCGAAGCCACAATTTCAGTGTTCGTATGTGTGAGGTTACAGTCTGCCAAACTGGAAAAAACAAATAAGTGACTTAAAATCACATTTTATGAACATAATGTGTATGGTGCTTCACTACTCTTATTTCTTCTTGTTTATACAAAACTTTTTTGTGGTAAATGGACTAAGGCTGAATACTGTCAATTTGGTTGAGAATGAAAACAACACACAACAGCTGTAATTTGTGTTTTATGGTTAGCATAAAATAAATGAACAGAATGAGGCATTTATACAGCGCCTTCATATATACTACTGTACACCCAAAGCGCTTTACAATCATGTTGAGATCTTTCCTCAACCACCACCAGTGTACTTGGATGATGCAACGGCAGCCACAATACAACAGCGCCAGTGCGCTCACCACACACTACTACTGATATTTAAAACAATACATAAGAACAGTTTAAACACAGTGCTACAAAGTGATGGTACACTACTCCACAGGCTCTCCATCACAATAAGCTGGGTCTGAATCCTTTGAATCGTTGATTGCTCCATAAATGATAAATCACATTTGAGATTTGTGCTGGCTACTGTATACAGGCCACCTGGGCACCATACAGACTTAACAAAGAATTTGCTGACATTCTATCAGTTAGTACTGGCTGCTGATAAAGTCCTAATTGTTGGGGATTTTAATATACATGTAGATAACGAAAAAGATGCATTGAGATTCTGAACTCTTTCCGAGTTAGAAACCACGATTCAGGACCTACTTATTATTGTAATCATACTCTAATATTATCACATGGAATCAGTGTTGATGCCGTTGAAATTCTACAGCAGAGCGATGACATCTCAGATCATTATCTAGTCTCATGCAAACTTCATTTAGACATGGCTACAAAGCATACTCTGTGTTATGTTAGACCTATCACTTCTGCCACTAAAGCCGCTTAAACGCTTGTTAAAAAAAAACAACTTGATCCTACAGAATTAGACAATTAGAGGCCGAGACTCGAAAATTATGTTGGCATTAGTGAAACTGCACTAGCATGGTTTAAATCATACTTATCTGACCGTTATCAGTTTGTAGCAGTAAATGAAGAGATGTCTTATCGGTCAAAAGTTCAGTATGGTGTACCACAAGGCTCAGTACTAGGACCGTTGCAGTTCACTCTGTATGCTACCATTAGGAGATATCATTAGAAAGAATGGCATTAGTTTTCACTGTTATGCTGATGATACTCTGCTATATATTTCTTTACGCCCTGACAAAACTTACCAATCCAAAAAAATAGTGGAATGCATAGCTGATATAAAAAAACTGGATGACTAGTAATTTCCTACTACTTAATTCTGAAAAAACACAGATTCGAATTATTGGACAAAATACTTCCTCATGTAATAACCTAGAATACTGTCTAACACTTGATGGCTGCCCTGTAAAAGTCCTTGTCGTTGGTTAGGAACCTGTGTGTGCTCTTTGATACCAATCTATCATTTGAAAGTCATGTGTCTAATATCTGTAAAACTGCAGTTTTTCATCTTAAAAATGTATCTAAATTACATCATATGCTATCAATGAAAAATGCAGAACAATTGGTTCACCGCCGGATCCAGGCCATATCCAGATCTGATCAAGGACCATCGCATGGACACAACGAGAACACATCCCTGAAGTGCCAGCCTCATTAACACTGTAAATGCCTCATGGACACCTCAACAAACTCATCTCCATAGCGGCGGGATGACCCCCAACCAGGTGGAACTGGATAAATATTGTGAAAGTTCTGATCCAATCTGACTTCTGACCTATAATGCTGCCTAAATCATAATAATACACTGTTCGTTCGTTGGCCAAAGGAGAACAGGGTGAGCGCCCCCTGCTGGCCTCACCAACACCTCTTCCAGCAGTAATCTGTTTTTTTCAGGAGGTTTCCCATTCAGGTACTGACCAGGCTCAGCTCTGCTTAGCTTCAGTGGGCAACCAGTCTTGGGCTACAGGCTGATATGGCTGCAATTCCATATTTGGCATATGGCTGCGAACATGTTATTCACCAAACCTTCCTCAAAATGTCTATTAAATGTAATAGTGTTATTATTAGATCTTCACACTCACCAAGCTTTTCTGCAGTTCCTCACAGCAGGTACCAGTCTCCTTCGACCCTCCTTTGATTTAATGTTGTACTTTTTAAGGTCAAACTCATCCATCACCTCCCCTGACATCAGGATCATGTTTGCCGAAGTTGAACATTGTGCAAGAGTTAGAATTTTACGTGTTGATTTAGATTTTAAAAACACCTGCATTTCTTTAACAACAGAATTATCCTTCATCTCAATCAAGCAATGTGTCAGATTCATCCATCTTTCAGGACTGACATTGTCTTTTTGACCTCTTTTGAGGTTTTGGATTATTTTCTTGAGGCTCTCTGGATTGTTCTCTGTGTGAATCAGCACATCTTGTAAGAGTCTCTGGTTGGACTCCAGTGAGATGCCATGAAGGAATCGAAGGAAAAGATCCAGGTGTCCATTTTTACTCTTCAAAGCTTCATTCATTGCTTCCTTCAGAAACACATCCAGAGGAACACTCACACGCAGAGTTCTGGACTTTCCTGTGAGGAACATTTTCAGGACTTCACTGTTCTTGTGTAAATAACAGAAAAACACATACAGTGCTGCAAAAAACTCCTGAAAGCTGAGATGTACAAAGCTGTAAACCTTCCTGTGATAAATCACAGATTCCTCCCTAAAGATCTCAGTGCAAATCCCAGAATACACTGAGGCGTCAGTGACGTCTATGCCGCTCTCAATCAGGTCCTCCTCATAGAACATCACATTGCCCTTCATCAGCTGATTGAAAGCCAGTTCAGCAAGTTTCACAATCACGTCTCTGTTGGACTGCAGGAGTTTCTCTGGATCTCTCTCTTCATACTTCTGGTTCCTCATATGAGTTTGAATGAGGAGGAAGTGTATGTACATTTCAGTCAGAGTTTGAGGGATTTCTGCACTCAGATCTTGTTTCAGGATGTTTTGAAGCACAGTGGCTGAGATCCAGCAGAAGACGGGTATGTGACACATGATGTGGAGGCTTCTTGCTCTTCTGATGTGAGAGATGATTCTGCTGGCTTGATGCTCATCACTGATTCTCTTCCTGAAATATTCCTCCTTCTGAGGCTCATTGAATCCCTGAATTTCTGTCACACGGTTGATGTATTTGGAGGGGATCTGATTGGCTGCTGCTGGTCTGGTGGTGATCCAGATGAGAGCTGAGGGAAGCAGATCTCCTTTCATGAGGTTTGACATCAACACACCCACTGATGAAGACTCAGTCACATCAGAAACTTTCTCACTGTCTGAAAACATCAGTGTCAATCTACTTTCATCCAGACCATCAAAGATCAACACAACTGTACATTCATCATACATCTCTGAGTCCAGATCTCGAAGTTCAGGATGAAATTCCAGCAGAAGTCTGTGAAGACTGTACTGATGATCGTTAATCAAGTTCAGCTCTCTAAATGGAAGCACAAACATGAAATCTACATCCTGATTGGCTTTTCCCTCGGCCCAGTCCAGAATGAACTTCTGCACAGAGACGGTTTTCCCGATTCCAGCGATGCCTTTAGTAAGAACAGTCTTGATTGTGTCTTTCTTCTCTCTTCTCTTCTTCTCATATCCTGGTTCAGGTGAAGGATCAAAGATGTCATTGCAGTGGATTGGAGTGTCTTGGAGGTTCTTGTAACTTTTCTCCATCTGTAGCACCTCATGTTCTTCATTCACTCCTTCACTCTCTCCCTCTATGATGTAAATCCTGTTCAGGAGAGTCTGATTCTCTTGTAGTTTGATTCCCTCAAATAAGCTCTCATATCTGTTCTTCATGCTGGTTTTGTGCTGGTCTTTGACTCTCTGCAGATCATCATGCACTGGCTGGTAAGAATCGAGCTGCAGGGCTGCTTCTGTGTCATGATGACTGATGTGTTTCTGACAGGAGGAGGATGTGCTGGTCTGACAGGACACATATCGGATCTGCTCAGCTCTCCCACCACTGGAAACACATCAAGAAGACAGAGACAAAAAACAAACTGAAAAGACCATTGTGACAAAAAGAAAATATTTAAATATGTGTAATATGTTAATCATATAGTACATATAGTAGATGGGTGTAACGATACACATATGTGACCCGCTCTGGCGAAATGAGTCGGAAATCGCAATGTTCCATTTTAAGATATGGCCCGATTATGTGGAAAAACATTGAAATAAGAAAAACATTTTTTTTTGTTGCTAATTTCAAAGAACAGACATTCAAAAATAATCTCCAGACGTTTCGTAGTCCAAATAATTGAGTAAAGGTATTTAAATGACGATAAAAGTTGTCAAAGCTTTAAATTCGCTGAAATAAACATTGCTCTTCTCAACTCCCCTCACCTCTGCGCATTTCCCGGGTATCCGCTGAAACGTTGAACTCAAAGCGTTGAACTCACTGGAGGCTTATAACCTAAGCTGTGTGAGTATATTTATCTGCAAGAAGAATACATCTGTATCTGTAATACAAGGCTGTAACGATCGCGACACTCAGATCCACGAACCTGTCGCGGTGTGAGAAGACAGAATCACGACACGTCCCTTCATCTCCCGCCGTCATCCTTCAAGTCCAGACCCAATGCTACCACATCTTTAATTTACTATTATTTGAAGAGTTCAAATTATAAAATATGTAGACCTACACCACAAAACTAGTTAAATTATTACTAAATTGTTTAAAATTGGGCAATTTCCGCGTTATGGAGGAGATCCATAATTCCCAGATAATTAAATATTTTAATAAATAGGCCTATTTGAATTAGCTACTGCACAAACCAAAAGTAGTAATCCTACCCACCGGATGAAGAAGGGTTGACTCTCCCCAGAACATAAAATCTTCATTTTATTTTATTTTCCGTGTTTGCATTTATGAGGAAAAAACTATGATACGAACGTGACCGTTCTCTGGAAGCAGCACTAAAACTTTCACAGAGCCTTATCAGAAAGCAAGCACAAAGCCTTTCTTTAAAGTGAATTTCATTTTGAAATAATTTAATCTTAATTTAAATCAATGTTTCATCAACCAATTACCAGGATTTAATAATAAGAAATAAATATTGCAGACAATGGATAGGCTAGACCTAATCACTAGGTGGCGGCACGTGAACTGAAGCTCGTCTCATGAAACGAAAGTCAGCGTATAAGGTATTCTCCTTGCCAAACAGACCTGAGAAATATATATATTGAAACGGCTACTTTTAAACAGAACCATTCAAAACGAAAGAAAAGAGACTGCTCTCTGCTTATGTGGGCAAATCCGTATGAAAAGTGAATTTCTCTCTGGCACCTCTGTTAATTCTTTCTGATTTTAGAACATTTTTGTAAAAGTGCCTTTTTAATTATTTAATCCAAAAAACTTAAAATAATTTGAGCTTCAGCCTGGTTAAATCCTATTATATTAATGTATTTGGACAAATTAAGCTATAAAATAAATCGTTTATCCCTTAAAATGCAATGGATTTTGAAAGAAATCAACAACAACAAAAAAAAGGGCAAAAAAACTTTAAAAGCGATTTTCTCAGGTTTTCAATTTGAAAAAAAGTGCAGATGACCAGACTTCAAATGTGTATATCTTTACAACCATTCAAGGTATGACTTTGACTAGGATATCATTTGAAAGCTTATGGTGTCCTCTTTCCATTAATACCAAAATCTCAATTTTTAAATTTGGGTCACTGTGACTCATATTGCTGGATCAGGTCACATATTTGTATTAAACCGTTCAGTACGAGGCTTTCAGTTGGGTACGCATTACTAACCGAAAAAAATTGTTAGCATTAGCATTGTCATGACCACCATAACGTTATACAACATCAAATGGCAAACGTGATGAAAGCATTTGAGAAAGCATTTGAATTTGCCACAGAAGTAATAACATCGGTGCGATATCTAGAGAGGAGCATTCATTGAATGTGCCATGAATGAAGTTATAGGCTTTAAAGGGGTGATGAACTGAGAAATCAAATTTTTGACATCTAAGAGGTCATCATATTATAAGAATATCCTGTAAGTTTCAGAACTGAAAACGTCCTTGTTAGTACAATAAGCTTTTATTGACAGCAGCCTCAGGCAAACGACTCGTTTTTCAAAGTGGGGAACTATGACGTCAAAGAGGATAAAACACCACCCCCGCAGAAGAAGATCAACGCCTACTTCAACATGGCCGGTTTAGCCCCGCCCACCGATTCGCTCATTCACGCATAAATAAATAACATAGATGCCTACCTCGTGATGACAAACCGGATCGATCTACCGAACAATACAGAATATTGTGCAGTGCCTGTTTGTGGAAGAAGACAGTCGCTGCATAAGCTTCCTCTGGATTCCAATAGGACTGCATGGATAAACTTTATTTTTAATGACGTTCCAGCTGATGAGGTAAAACATTGTCCGTTTGTTTGCTTCATTTCACTGAGGATTGTTTTGTAAACAAGACTGGATTTGCAGACCGATTAAGAGTAAAGAACTGTGCTGTGCCGTCTATATTGGATCTGACACACACGGACTCTGGGTCGAACATGTATGGGCGAATCACTCCGGTTGCCATTTTACAACATTGGACGTTTTCAAAACAATTTCCCCCAAGTGCATCAACGGGTGAGTTGAAACTCATTATAATATGCAAAACTGTTATCCACTCACAGCAGTGGGCGTTTACTTCCAAGTCTTCAGTGCGAGACGCCCATAAAAACCCAGCATTTTCAGCTAGGCTCAAAACTAGGGTACAAAATAGACTATTATTTATTCATTTTGATGTTTTTGAATGTAAAAACCAAGCGAATGTCATAAGTTGACCTCAGACAACAATATAATAAAATTTAAAAGCCAATTCATGACCCCTTTAAGTCCACAAATCTGCAACATTCACCATGGAATTAATGTAGTAACAACTCACAGTTACCATGGAAGTTTAGCAGGAATAGTAAAATGCTTTAAGTAGAACTACGTCATACATTGACGTGCTGCAGGTTGATTTAAGGGATACCCTAAATGTTCTGCTTGTGCGCCTTAAAATCACCTTAAGCGCCTTTTTAAAAATCAAGGAAATTTCTCTGGCATTCCTTTCTTTTTGCTGTATCGAAAACGTACCGAACCATAATGCCACTGTATCGTATCGAACCGAACCGTGAATTTTGTTAACCGTTACACCCCTAACAAGAATGGTTTGCTCTTACAGACAAGCAATGATACTTTTAACACATCAGTGTTTCTGGTTTGAGCAGTCTAGCATTTTTTGTGTCATGAACATATGATTCGCAAATTTAGAGACAATCAGTCGATTTATAGGAAGTTATTATTGGCTGATTTATGGTAGATCGATCAGTGTATCCTTACAAAACACTTACATTTATATATTAATATTTAAAATACTGGAATGAGCAAAGATTTTGTGGCACCTCTAGCAATTTGTCATGACAACCAGATTGAGAACCATTAAACCTATTATTCTCAAAACAAAATGTACTTGTTGCAGTTTTTATCAAAATTGATTATTTCAGTACATTACTAATTTAAAGGATAATTGTCAATATAACACTGATGCAACACATGTAACAAAACTCATTCCTGTGTAAATGGAGATCTAACAGAGAAATGGCAGAGAGAAGAATAAGAAAACAATATTTAACAATTCCCTTCTTTGCATCTTGACTTTCACTTTTTACTTGTTATACATGTTAAAAAACTTTAGCCATATGAACATGTGTGCATTCTGTGTTCTTGTGTCTCTCAGCCCATCAGTATACATGATGATACTCACACAGGGTCAAAGGTCACTGCTCCATCACTGAATTTTGTGGTCTTCGTGGTCACACAGTTGGATACCGGAGAAGCTGCTCTCTTTCTTTTCCTGTTGTTGATAATGAAAAATAAACAGAAACTTTTCAAATTATTTCTCTGCAGATTATTTAACTGCTCAAATAAATTAACCCTCTCAATATTTCCTTACTTTATAGACCAGTATTTGTATTAGTTTTAGAGAGAAAAAAAAATGTTTTATTAACACCATGACTTCTCGAGTGCATTTAATACTATACAGGCTTCACTACTTAAAAGTAGGATGGGAAATGCTGGAGTGCATCAGAGTATTGTTAATTGGTGAATCAATCGATGAATCGATGAATATTAACTTGTGGGCGTTTCATGAACTATTTATGGGCAACTATGGGCGTGACATGAAGCCGCAAAAGCTGCGCTACATTTAGAATTGATTGTGATTTATTAAGGGAAAAATGCGTAGGATGTGCGTGCGCACGGTTTTATAAATCTGAATATTTCTGTGCGTACGCACGTCCTATGTTTCATCCGTACGCCACTTCTGACGCAAATCCTACGCAAAGTTTTATAAATGAGGCCCCAGATTTTCAATTCATTGTGCTGGAGGAAACTTTACAGAGTGCTGGACTCTTGCATTAACAACACAAGATCTTGACCAACAATTAATGGACCTCTTGATGGAAATAAATGTTGTGATGATATTTACATAAAGAGGTGCATCAATTTTGGGTAATTGTAATAATTGGTAAACTGTAAACTCATTAACAGTGAATCAGTTAATTTATTGTTAGAAGTGGATTAAGAGCCCAGTGTTCAAAAGCGTTCATGAGTTGTTAAATCACCAAATTGAGAATGTCTACTAACGGCCATATTGGCTACTGCGCATTAAACTCCCAGAGTATATTGATTGTTTGGGGCAAATTTGAAAGTCAACTTGGTTGGACAGTCCTGCAGAGTTTTGCTCCAACCCTGATAAAAACTCACCAGTCTGTAGCTTTCTAGTATCCTTAAGACCTTGATTAGCTTGTTCATGTGTGTTTGAATTATGGTTGGAGCAAATCGCTGCAGGACTGTGGCTCTCTAGGACCAACGTTGGCTACTCCTGATCTAGATATGTTCAATTTGGAATCTTGGATACATATTTTATTTAGCCTTTATTTTTAATAACTATTTGTGCAACCATACAGATACGCACACATATGTTTATGCCAGTGTTGTAGTTTTGGGGGCGATGAAAAAAATAATATCTGGTCTAGGGCACAAACAGTGCAAACCAGCTCTGAAATTTATGATACTCACACAGGGTCAGAGGTCACAGCAGGTCCATCAGTGAGATTAGGGGGCACATGCATGGAGATGTTACTCTTCATGGACACCCAGCTGGATACTGGAGATTCTGCTCTTTCAGTGTGAACAGACGCCTCCTCCTCTCTCTCCTCACACACACTCATTTTACAGGTACGTTTCTCCTCCTCTCTCTCCTCACACAGTTTGCTCCTTCTCTTCCTCCTTGATGAGAGACTTGATTTCAGACAGAAAACATGCACAAAACAACTGAATTCTGACACATTTGAATTAAATGGCATTTAATTAACTTTAACGCAGCATTAAGAGTTTTTCTCCAGTTAATAGTTTTTTTTTTTTATGTCAGACATGTCGGACACACTTTCAAACGCAGCAGCCTCGTTTAAACACTGGATCCACCTTCACTTTAATGACACTGCTGAACTCTTGCAGGTGTTTTTCACAATTCGTTTTTGTCGTCTCGCATTAAGCAGCAAATATGATGTGATTTGTGTGTGTTGATTATCCTGCGACTACACTTCCTTTCCCCCAGTCTTTCTGTGTCACTAAACATTACGCTATAGTTTTTTTTTTTTTTTAAATAGCCTAAAATAAACAATTTAAAGGCAACCAACTATTTAAACATTAAACTAAATGTCACCTGTTAAAAAGGGTAAAATAATTTAACCATTGTCGGCCATTTAATGAGTGTTACAGTTAAAGGAACACTCCGACTTTTTGGGACTTTAGCCTATTCACCTTACCCCCCAGAGTTAGATAAGTCCGTATACCTTTTTCATCTCCGTGCGTGCTATAAGTCTGTTTGACGCACCCACCGCTAGCCTAGCTTAGCACAAAGACTGGATGTGAATGGTTGCAGCTTTCATACTAATCCAAATGAGTGACAAAATAACGCAAACGTTTTCCTATTTACATGTTGTGGTTTGTATAGTCACAGAGTGTTACAAATAACAAAGTCAAATGAGACACAGACATCTTTTAACCGTATAAATACTATATTTTCTGAAGGCGAAGCACTGCTACTTGGGCAGAGTTATAACCATCACCTGAGACACACCGTGACGAGGAGCAGAGAGTTCGCTTCGCTCAGTGTTGGATTAAAGAGTCAGCAATTACTAACGTTAGATAGAAAAGCATATCATGGGTGTTTGCTTTATTGTATGAGCTGTGACAATAAACAGGGGAGACCAGGTAATACAGTACCATGTTTCATTGATTTCCAACCAAAAACGCACCCAGATTTATATCACATGAATAAATAATTATTATTACAGGAATCAATATATTTTAAATGCAATTTATTAGCTGAACCTAATGTATTCAACAGTAGCCTATATAATATACAGTATTGCATTACTATAGGATAGAATAAGGGGAAAGTAATAGCACAAATTGTTTTTGCACAATGAACTCACAGCCTATCGTACCCTTTTGCACGCTCAAGTTCGTTATTTCCATGGTTATTTCAAATTTAGGCTACTAGGCGCGCAGGGTGCAAGTTCAACACAGTGAACGCGCTCGTTTTTTTTCCCAAGCGCGTCCGCACCGCATCAAGATAAAAACATATTCATACCCTAATCATATAATAGTGTCACTAACGTTACATTAGATCTGGCTAATGGCACTGTTACAGTACGTCATCTAAAAACATAACGGAACACTTACCTCAGCCGCAGGTGATCCACTTGTCCTGTCTGTGCTATCGATGGGATGGCCGTATCCTTCAGCACATTATGGTCCGTGTGGCAAATTCCATTTTTTCAAAATAGTCGTCCTCATTGAAATGTACCGCGCGAACATAATGTCCCTTGATAATCTATTTAGTTGTGTTTGGATAAATATCCAGAGTAAGTAAGTTAGCCATTTCTTCATCCAGTCAGCGTTTTTAGTTGGAATTCTGTGAAACATGGTATTACCTCCCCTGTTCACTGTCGCAGCTATTTACAATAGAGCGAAAACCCATGACTGTAAACTACGCTTTTACTATTTATAAATTGTTGACTCTATTACCCAAACACTGAGCGAACTCTCCGCTCCTCACCACGGCGTGTCTCCGGTGATGCGGTTATTACTCCGTCAAAGTAGCAGTGCTTCGCCTTCAGAGAATAGTTCCCAGGTTTTATACGGTTAAAAGATGTCTGTGTCTCATTTGACTTTGTTATTTGTACATTATGTGACTATACAAATCACAACATGTAAATAGGAAAACGTTTGCGTTATTTTGCCACTCATTTGGATTAGTATGAAAGCTGCAACCATTCACATCCAGTCTTTGTGCTAAGCTAGGCTAGCAGTGGGTGCGTCAAACAGACTTATAGCACGCACGGAGATGAAAAAGGTATGTATGGACTTATCTAACTCTGGGGGGTAAGGTGAATAGGCTAAAGTCCCAAAAAGTCGGAGTGTTCCTTTAACGTGAAGTAGGCTAGCAGCTATCACGAAAGTCATGTCCCAAACATCCTAAGGTCAAGTAAGACTACTCTAAATCGATACTACTTGTTTAAAAAAGTGTTATTACTATTACTATTAGTACTATTTTCGGTCCCACTTTATATTAAATGGCTTTAAGTACCATGTAGGCCTACTTACATTGAAATTAATAATTTGATACAGTGGACTTATTGTGTACATACATAGGCTACATGTTTTTACATTGTACTTATATTTAAAAAATACCAGCATGTAATTACAGCCGTAATTAATTTATGTACTTACATCTGTAATTACACAGCTGACCCATCCCTTACACTTAAACCCACCCTTAAACCGACCCATACCACCACACCTGTCCCTAACCTTACCCATATCACACCTCAATAGCAGCAAAAGTGATTTACAACCTGAACACAATAAGTACATTGTACTTAGTTTTAAATGTAAGTACATACTTAAAGCCACTTAATATAAAGTGGGACCCTATTTTCATCCAATAAATGAGCGTTACCGCTTCCGTGAATTATCAGGAAATCATCGATAACTCGTGTGATCAAACTGTGGCCGTGTTTGAGTTCGACAAACATGTTTAGAGATAATGCTCCGTATTAATACAGCTTTGAAACGTTTTAACGAACTTACCGTGAGCTGTGAAGACATTTCTGTTTTTGAATCTTCTGAAATGGCGTCGAGTGAGTCTCACCTGATTACTGTGCTTTCGGTTTCATTTCATGATTCAGGTGAGTTCTGTTGAAAACAAGCCCCGCCCCAAACTCAACTCAACGCGATGACGTGCGCTCTGCTGCAGACTGAGTGACACTTAAATATAACATTTTCTCCACTTTGTATATATTGCAATTCTGACTGTATATTGACTTTGTTGGTTAGAGTGTAATGATAAATAATAATAATAATAAAAAAACTTAAAAATTACATTAAGGAAATATTTTTCAATTTATCAATAGTAAAAATGTAATTGAACTTTTAAATCTAGAAGATCCATGTTATTATCACATGGTCCTAAAGAGGAAATCTCTCTCTTTCTGTTTTTTTTTTTTTGTAAGTATATTTATTGAACATTTTCCAAATTAAACAAAACACAACACGGATTACAACCAAGAGAAGAAAAAAAAAAAAAAAAAAAAAAAAAAAAAAAAAGGCATAAATGACACAAATCACATTTAACATAGGCCACTATAAAGTTAAAAAACAAATAAAGGTACAAACAATCTCAGACACAATAAGTACTCACTCAAAAGGCATTTGTGTGGGGAAACCTTTCTGCAGAATAGTAGACAACTCAACCCCGAGATTATTTATATAGGGTTTCCAGATATTATAAAACTGGTCTGGCTGACCATTAACTACACAAGTTAAATATTCCAACGGAATAAGTTCCATTAAAATCTTGTGCCAACCCGATATAGTAGGAGTCTTGTCATTTATCCACCTCAGTAATATGTTTTTCCTAGCAGCAAAAGTAAGAAGATTATATAATCTTCTTTCTTTTGAAAGAATCAAAGCTTTATCAGGCAGGCCCAGTATCAAAAATAAAGGATCCAATGTCAACTCCATATTAAAGACACTACTCATTTCAGAAACTATCTTGGCCCAATATATTTGTAACTGATTACAAGACCAAAGACAGTGAGTGAGTGTACCAACTTGTGTCTTACACTTAAGACATAAAGGTGAAAGGGAATTGTTGAATGCATGTCTACGATTTGGTGAGATATGCATCCTATGTAGAATTTTGAATTGTATAGCCTTGGCTCGATTACATACCGAAATAGACTTAGCATATTTCCAAATATTAATCCAATCATCTTCACTTATGGAGACAGAAAGTTCCCTCTCCCAAGTCAATCTAGAATTAAAAGTTACATTTCCTTCAGAGGACGCCTTGAGAATTTTGTATAACTGACTCACTGACTTCTCCCCAGGTATCTGAAATAATACTTTTTCAATAGGAGAAAGACTTCTGTTATGACACAATGAGGTATCTTTCAGGATATAATTTCTGATCTGTAAAAAACGAAAAAAGTCCTGCTTTAATAATTGAAACCGTTGACTTAACTTCTCACATCAACCTTTCCTCATCAAACAAATCCGTAAGCCGAATAATACCTTGGCTCGCCCAAAATTTAAACCTCCCATCAGATCTGCCCGGAGGAAAGTCCGGATTGTTCAAAATTGGAGTGAGAGCAGAAGTAAGCTTAGTTCTTCCCTCGTAACGACAAACAGCTCTCCAAGCCCTAAGTGAATTAACAGTTAGAGGGTTATTACAATTCTCAAATATAATTTTAAATTTTTTGAGAAACAGCAAATCCACAAGAGGCAGATTAGATAAAGATTGTTCAAGATCTAACCACGTAGAAGAGTTATCAGGTGTAACCCAATCGGACACATATCTTAAGTGTGCAGACCACTGATATAGCCTAATATTGGGCAAATCCAGGCCACCCATCGACCCTGGCAGTTGTAACACAGAGAATTTCAGCCTTGGTTTGCGCTTACTCCAGATAAAAGAACTGAGCCAGCTGTTCAGATCTTTTAAAATCTTTTTAGAGAATAGGATAGGGATCATTTGAATAGGATATAAAAGCTTAGGGAGGATAGTCATTTTTATAAGAGCCAATCTACCCAACCAGGAGATAGGTAACGTATCCCATCGATTCAAATCTTCTCTTATTTTACTGAACAAGGGGGCAAAGTTGTCTTTGTATAAATTTTTGAAGACGGGGCTTACAAAGATACCCAAGTATATAAATCCTCCAGGGGACCACTTAAATGGAAAATAATTAACCTTAGGCCACGTCTTCATGGTACCAACAGGCATGGCCTCCGATTTATTTAGATTAATTTTATATCCCGAGAATGTACTGAAATTATTAATAACATCCAGAAGAGATGGTACTGAAGATGCAGGATTTGAAATGAAAATGAGCACATCATCTGCATAAAGGGCTATTTTATGATGCCTATCATTAGTTTGCAAGCCTTCAATTGAAGGGACTGTTCTGATCATCTCGGCAAGGGGTTCAATAGCGAGCGCAAAAAGCAGGGGTGACAATGGGCACCCCTGCCTAGTCCCTCTATGTAAAGAGAAGCTAGTTGATCTGGAGCTATTTGTAAGAACAGACGCTTTAGGCTCTTCGTATAACACTCTAACCCATCTGATAAAGGAATCACCAAAATTAAACTTCTCCAAAACAAAGAATAAATATGACCATTCAATACGGTCGAATGCTTTCTCCGCATCAAGAGACAGCACTAGCCCATCAATCTTACGTTGTTGAAAAGTTTGTATAATATTAAGAAGACGTCTCATATTGTTACAAGATGAACGACCTCTTATGAAACCAACTTGATCGTCTCTAATAACATCAGCTACTACCTTCTCCAAACGAGAAGCTAGAATTTTGGCTAGTAATTTCCTATCGGTATTTAATAGCGATATGGGTCTATATGAAGAGCAGACTTCAGGAGGTTTATCTTTTTTTAAAATAAGAGAAATATTAGCTTCTCTCAGAGATTCCGGAAGCATCCCATTGTTAAATGAATAATTAAACATATTGAGCATGGGTTCAAGTAACAAAGAGTGCCAATCCTTATAAAATTCACAGCCTATACCATCGGGACCTGGCACTTTTCCACTTTGCATCTTCGCAATAGCCTCTAATAACTCTTCCTTAGAGATAGGCGCATTTAAGTTCACTTTCTGCTCTTCTGAAATAGTTGGTAAACTGATTCTGGAGAAAAAGGCTTCTAACAGGGTATTATCACTGCTGGATACTTCGGTGTTGTATAGGTTCATATAGTAATTTCTAAATGTGCTGTTAATTGATCTACAATCATAATGTAAATGATCATTTTCATCTAAAATTGACACAATAGAACGTGAATCACTTTTCTTTTTAGTAAGATAGGCCAGAAGTCTACCTGGCTTATCTCCATGCTCATAGAATTTCTGTTTCACAAACCTCATTTTATATTCAGCATCTTGAGTAAGCAGCGAATCTACAGCACACCTCAGTGCAGATATCTCTCCAAGTAAAGTCTTGTCAGCAGTCTTAATATAATTTACTTCTTTTTCCTTCAAGGCCTTTTCTAATTGTCTTTGGGTCTCGTTTTTTTTACGTTTCTTAGATGCAGAAAAGGACATAATTAACCCCCTTATATAAGCTTTACTAGTCTCCCATAAAAGCGAGGAATCTTTAGTAGTTTGAGCATTAATGTTATAGAATGCTGTAAATTCCGTAGAAAAGAAAGGCTTAAATAGTTTATCTTTAAGTATATTAGTGTTTAGTCTCCATTGCCGGAAATTATCCCTACAAGACGTTTTCAACTCAAGAATAACCATAGCATGATCTGAAATAACAATATTGTTGATACAACATGAGATCGCAAGGTGTAATGAACTTCTGGGCATAAAAAAATAATCGATCCTAGTATAACATTGATGTGGAGGGGAAAAGAAACTGTATTCCCTACCAGATGGGTGCAGAGCTCTCCAAACATCTATAAGTTCTAAGTCCTCACAAATACCATTAATTTGCTTCGCTAGCTTAGATGGAATTGCTATTTTATGGGGAAATCGATCAATGAGAGGATTTAACAAACAATTGAAATCACCTGCAGCAATCATATAATCCGATCTCAAATCATTGAAGTCTGCAAATGCCTTAATAAGGAAATCAGAAGGGTGCCCTGGAGGAAAATATACATTAAACAAGGAAATAGAACTACCAAATAAGGTGCCCTTTATAATAACAAAACGGCCTCTGACATCATCTATCAGTTTGATAACATTCAGTGGGACATCTTTACTTATCATGACAGCCACCCCTCTACTTTTTGATGAAAATGATGAGAAGTATACTTGATTATATCCTCCCTGTTTTAGTTTTAAATGTTCCTGTTTGTCTAAATGTGTTTCTTGCAAAAAAGCCACACCAATCTTATTTTTCCTCATATATGACACAATCTTCTTCCTTTTTATAGGGTTGTGAATTCCCTTAACATTCCAAGTACAAATACGAAGTGTATTATCCATTGTCCTTAACTTCAAGTGGGAACCCGCTGTACCTAAGCATATTTAAGTGGCATTTGAAGTGGCCTAAAACAAAACTATGCAGAGAAAAACAAAAACAAAAAATCTTTTCTACAACTATAGTACAAATTAAACAAACAAAGCAAAACATAAAAAATGGGGGAATCACCCTTCCAAGCATCTCACCAGGGTTTCCAAACCAACCTAATAGTGAAGATAGGCACACACTTGTTTCAACACACCATTCTTCATCTTCACCAAAAATCAGCGCGGCATGAATTGAACGAATGCAGAACTGCGCAGCAAGTCTCTTTTGGTGGGAATGTAACACACAGGGATTCTAACTCAAAGTCCGAGCAAAAGTTCGCAGGGAAATAACATCGCATCAAAGAGTATAGAAGTGCCTTGAGGTACTCTTTGCATACACCTAACGTTAAGCAGGCGCTTGACGGGAGTCGAGAAAATCAGCCACCTCCTTCGGAGAAGCGAACTTCTTGCGCGTCTGTCCGACCTTCACGCTAAGTGTGGCAGGATAGAGCAACGCGTAATCCATCTGCAGCTCTCGAAGACGAATTTTAACCTCATTAAACGCTTTTCTCTTCTGTACCACAGCCGCTGAGAAATCGTTGTAGAATGAAATTCGCAAATTGCCTGCGTCAGATGTTTGCGTGCTGTTGTTGAGGGCGAAGCGTTTACTAGCAGCAGCCATCACTCTTTGCTTGTCTTGAAAATTGTGAAATCGGACGATGACGGGTCGCGGACGGCGGGTTAGAGCGGGCTTTGGAGCGAGAGAGCGGTGTGCTCTTTCCAGTTTCAATTTGCCCGCCTTTGTGTCCAGGCTGAGGTGTTCAGGTATCCATTTCTCGAAGAATTTGAGTGGATTAGTTCCTTCCGTATCCTCCGGTAAGCCGATAATGCGTACATTACATCTTCTTCCACGATTTTCCAAATCGTCTACCTGCTCAGTCAGATCGCATATTCTTTTCTCCAGGGCCTGAATCTTGGTTTCATTAGCAGTGCAGGATGTTTCAGTCCCCACGATTCTGTCCTCTGCTTCTTGAACTCGCTGTACGATGCTTTGAATTTTAGACGACTGACTATCTATCGCCTCGAGCACTGTGGAGATCTTAGCGTCAATCACCGCGACAATGTCGTCCGCCATACTTTTCATAGCTTGTATAAGGTTAGGATCGGTGACAGGCTTGTTAGCAGGACCGTCAGAGCTAGCTTTTGCGACCTCTTCATCGGGGATTTGGTGAGCTGTAGTGACTGATAAGCTGTCCGACTCCGAGGACATGACTGCTGCCTTCTGCGAGATCCTCGTTTTTTTCAGTAATTGTTCAGACTCATCTTATTAAAACAAAGCCAGCCACAGAACCAATCCTCTGATTAAATGAAAGATAAATTTTTGATAGATAACCGAGACTCGCCACGCAGCTCGCAAAAACGCGTGCTCACTCTACGGCGCCATTTTGCGTCCCCCTCTCTCTTTCTGTTTAAAAAATCCTTTTATATTCCAAATGTCTCAATCTCGGGAAAGAAGTCATAATCACCAGCTGGAGATTTTTATTTTTTTTTTCATTACTTTATTTTCTGTGACTTGCCACATTGTTAAAATGTTCAGATTCTGATTTGTTAACAGGTTAATGATTATTCGACTAAAGAGCAGTGAGTGATTTAGGCTATTTTTGTTCCTTAATATTAGTTTAGCTTGTTCAAACGTACCAGCCGAATGTTTTGTGAAAGTGAAAATCTAAATGAAATAATGGAAACTGAGAAGGGAAGATGTAATTGGTATAAGAGTCTGAAGGCCTGAAGCAGATGGTACAGTATATATACCATAATAAAAAACTTTCTGAGACACGATCAGATGTTTTCTAGAAGGAAGATATTCCTCAACATCTTATTCCTGATGAGGACGAGTTCTGTTCTCAGTGGTCCTGTTCGTCTCAGTGCTCATGTCCCCAACACCAGGACTGCTAAAGTGGTGATGCTAAATGGTGTTGTGACTGGTATGCATTGTTGGTTTATCAGTTGTGAATATATTGTGAATATTTAATAATTATTAAGACATTGGTTCATGTCAGTGTGCAGTAAGTTTGCATTGCTCGAGTATTTGGGCAGTATTATGTTAAAGTATAAGCAATACAATATATTTTCCAAGTGATTGTTTTACATTGTCCTATTATTATTAATGTCTCTTTGTATTTACCTCATCAGGGATATCTACATATTGCAAGAAGTGCAGTAATTATGGGATGTTTTACCGATAGCAGGACTGGATGCATGCATGGACTTCACAGTTTCAATGATCAAGTGCTGCTAATCATCTTTTCTGTGCATCTTCATAAGATATTATGTGCAGGTTTTGTTTCTTAAATGAGTTATTTGTGAAATGGGAAAAGATTTTTCATCCTGAACTGACACTGATACATGTTCTTATGTCTATTCTCACAAGTTGTTGTAATGGATTTACACAGAAAGGGAGTGTTCAGCATGACAGTTTATTTCCATTTCTAACTTGCAGCTAAGTTGTGTAAATTGAATGTCTTTTCTTGATCCAGTCAGTGACATTACCCAGATAGCCACTGGACGCTGTAACGGAACAGGGCCGCAACCGCAAAACGATAAAGCCGGGTCTGGCCCGCTTCCGCCTCACGGACTCGTTCCTGAGTCCAAACGCACATCGGGCCGAAGCCGTTTCTGGTCTGTTTTTAGGGGTTGTTGCGGATATGTGCCAGCGCCGATCCAGCACCGCCTGATCATCCCGTTACAGATGCGTAACGGGTGCGTGAAGCGATTCCGCCTACCGGAGCTGTGCCGGATGTGTTACGCTTCTGCTTAAATCACCACTGGATTGTCATTTTGCCTTATTTTCGGCATTGTCAGTTTGGGTATTATAGTAACCTATATGCTATACATAGTCCTACATTTTCACAGTCTGTGGAATGTCCAGAAAAAATTTTTTCACTACAAGGCTATGGCTATAATAAAAAGCTTAACTTGACTTGATAAAGGCTAGTTGGAGAAATGCAGGCTTAGGCTATGGCTGAACTAAATCATTTTAATGATTAAAACGCATACTAAAACAAATTGAACACAGTTAAGAAACACAGAATTAATGACCACGAATTCATAGATTTAATTATAAAAATGAACAACAATGAACAAAGTCAACAATAAACAAAGAACACAGTCAACAACAAACATATAGCCTAATTAACGGGTAAAAAACGCACAGGCTATTAACAAAAAAACATGCACTTAAAGGAACACTCCGACTTTTTGGGACTTTAGCCTATTCACCTTACCCCCCAGAGTTAGATAAGTCCATACATACCTTTTTCATCTCCGTGCGTGCTATAAGTCTGTTTGAATGGTTGAATGGTTGCAGCTTTCATACTAATCCAAATGAGTGACAAAATAACGCAAACGTTTTCCTATTTACATGTTGTGGTTTGTATAGTCACAAGGCCATATGAGACACAGACATCTTTTAACCGTATAAATACTATATTTTCTGAAGGCGAAGCACTGCTACTTGGGCAGAGTGATAACCATCACCTGAGACGCACCGTGACGAGGAGCAGAGAGTTCGCTCAGTGTTTGGGTAAGAGAGTCAGCAATTACTAACGTTAGATAGAAAAGCATAGTTTATCATGGGTGTTTGCTTTATTGTATGAGCTGTGACAATAAACAGGGGAGACCAGGTAATACAGTACCATGTTTCATTGATTTCCAACCAAAAACGCACCCAGATTTATAAATATCACATGAATAAATAATTATTATTACAGGAATCAATATATTTTAAATGCAATTTATTAGCTGAACCAAATGTATTCAACATTAGCCTATATAATACAGTATTGCATTACTATAGGATAGAATAAGGGGAAAGTAATAGCACAAATTGTTTTTGCACAATGAACTCACAGCCTATCGTACCCTTTTGCACGCTCAAGTTCGTGATTTCCATGGTTATTTCAAATTTAGGCTAGGCGCGCAGGGTGCAAGTTCAACGCGGTGAACGCGCTCGTTTTTTTCCAAGCGCGTCCGCACCGCATCAAGATAAAAACATATTCATACCCTAGTCATATAATAGTGTCACTAACATTACATTAGCTCTGGCTAAAGGCACTGTTACAGTAGGTCATCTAAAAACATAACGGAACATTACCTCAGCCGCAGGTGATCCACTTGTCCTGTCTGTGCTATCGATGGGATGGCCGTATCCTTCAGCACATTATGGTCCGTGTGGCAAATTCCATTTTTTCAAAATAGTCGTCCTCATTGAAATGTACCGAGCAAACATAATGTCCCTTGATAATCTTAGGTGTGTTTGGATAAATATCCAGAGTAAGTTAGCCATTTCTTCATCCAGTCAGCGTTTTTAGTTGGAATTCTGTGAAACATGGTATTACCTCCCCTGTTTACAGTCGCAGCTATTTACAATAGAGCGAAAACCCATGACTCTAAACTACGCTTTTACTATTTATAAATTGCTGACTCTGTCACCCAAACACTGAACGAACTATCCGCTCCTCACCACCGCGTGTCTCAGGTGATGCGGTTCACTCCGCCAAAGTAGCAGTGCTTCGCCTTCAGAGAATAGTTCCCAGGTTTTATACGGTTAAAAGATGTCTGTGTCTCATTTGACTTTGTTATTTGTACATTATGTGACTATACAAATCACAACATGTAAATAGGAAAACGTTTGCGTTATTTTGCCACTCATTTGGATTAGTATGAAAGCTGCAACCATTCACATCCAGTCTTTGTGCTAAGCTAGGCTAGCGGTGGGTGCGCCAAACAGACTTATAGCACGCACGGAGATGAAAAAGGTATGTATGGACTTATCTAACTCTGGGGGGTAAGGTGAATAGGCTAAAGTCCCAAAAAGTCGGAGTGTTCCTTTAAACAAAATCAATGTGTGGGTGCAGTGGCAGCTGTAATTGCTGCTCTTGCTGCTGACGCGCCAGTCTCTCCTGGCGCCCTCCGCTCCTGTCCGCCGAAAGTGCAAACCACCGAATTGCGTGCCTCCAGATTTCTGCTTCTGTTGCAGTTGTTGTCAGTGCACATTTGCGCACTGCACCTGGAAAACAGCATTACTGATTAGCAGGGTTGTGCTTGTGCAGTGTTGGGAGTAACGCGCTACAAAAGTAATACATTATAGTAACATTAATTTTTGCTGTAACGCAGTAGTGTAAGGCATTACTAATCGATTTTCAGTAATATTTTACTCGTTAAAGGTGCCCTGTAATGTGAAATTGAATTTATGTTGGCATAGTTAAATAACAAGAGTTCAGTAGGCTACATGGACATACAGTGAGTCTCAAACATCATTATTTTCTGCTTCTTACTTCGTTTTTGAAAAACACCCCTGAAAAACAGGCGAATCTCCACATAATACCGACTCTGACGTAAAAGTCAGGATCATTAATATGTATGACTCCAAATATTTGCATGCCAGCCCATGTTCAGTGACAGACGAGACGGAGCTGCGCAGTCGAAGCATGGCCGTTGAGTGTTCGGATGTACACGTGAACACAAAAGTATTTTTAGTTCCTTCGTCCGAGCCTCTGAAACAATGGATTAATTTTATTTTCTATTTCTTTTACTTAACTCTTTTACTAACTCTTTGAAACTTCTTAAAACAAACCGTGTCAAAATATATAAAAATAAATTATTTGCTAAAATAATGACAAAGCTCAGAAATCAGAAACAAAATAAGAGCAAGGGTTCAATAATGACAATTATTGTTTAAAAATATTATTATTTCTCAACTTTCTCAACGTGTAACTGTCCTCAAAATCTTTATTTTTATTATTATTATTGTAACAGACTTTTTTGGATTGTAAATGACATAATCCAACAAAGTCTGTTAACACCGGTAATGATGTACTAGCATTTGTTGTATGTGTATGCAATGTATTTTTCCCCTCGGGGCTTGCCGTAGATGGGTCATGCGCACTTGGTATGGTCGCGGGATTTTGGAGATCTGATGTGTGGTATAATAATAAAGTGAAGAAGAGTTAAAACTGCTGTTTTTATTATTTATTCAAACTGCAAACAAAGGTATGTGATATTATAAGTAATAACTATACACAAAAATAACATTGTCAGATTAGATAAATCATGTAGGTTCCAGTTTAAAGCTGGTGCGTTTCTAGTGTAATGTTAACTTCTCTCTACCAATCAGATGCTCCGGTGATGAGTGAAATATATGAAGCGAATGGTGATTATTCAAACATGAAATGGGAAGGTTTAATGGTTTAACCTAACTATGACTCTGGGTTTGACTTGCTGGCAAAACTGTATATCTTCTTTGTCGCGCTTTAAAAATAAAAGTTCCAAATGTACAGTTTTTGTTCCTGTGGTAGGTTAGGTATGGATTTTTTTGGGTGGGACACATGCCGCATTTTTCCATATTGAGGGGGACACGTCCCCGGTTCCTACGCCAGTGTCTGACCTCATAGAAATTATCTATGCAGAAAAAAAATTTGGATCCAAAATGAGTTAATTAGTTTGCCTGGACTGTGTTTTATTCTCCATTTTTACAAAAAAGCACGGCCTGCTGGGAAATCTGACGAATCATTTTATTTCTCATCGTGACGTTTTCTGATATAACCTACGTCCTCGAATGTTATTGCTAGGTTTGTCTTTCTGAGAGGTGGCACCGTTAATGCACCGTTAAGTTTGCCAACTGCCATTAAAACACAAAAATAAGTTTTTCTGAGAGTGTCTAACTTAATTGTTAACAGCCAAGCAACTGCAATGTTCAGCAATCCAAATAGTGGTGCTCAAAAATGAAAAAGATAAGCTGCAGGTTGTGGCATCAGTGATTGACACTGCTAGATGATGGCTAGCTGGGAGCATACAAATCAAGCGAGTGTTTAAATGGTCGGTCAAGGTGTAAAATTAAGCTCATAATGGTGTCATTTTCACGAATGTGTGCCTGCAATTATCAGCGCTTTAACGGCATAGCGGCTAAAGCTAAGACCAAATGGCCGAGACCAAAACCGGGGACTCCCAAAATTTTGGAAAAAACGGGGACATTTTTAGTTTGACTGTAAATCTGATTAAAATACATCTTCAAAAAAAAAAAAACAGGGACAGGGACAGGTAACAGTTTTTCTGAATTTTCCCGGAGGCAACCAAAATGACAACCGCGGGGACGTCTGGGCATCCTAAGACTAACTAATTACCTTTTAAAATTCAGCACATTAACGCAAATATATGCCATTAAAAAGTTGGTTTGGTTATCCTAATCGGGTCTATTCTGTGCTACACCCTATTTGTATAGCGCAGTAGGGCTATAGCAGATGCGTCTTTAACACACTTTGATTCGCAAATACTATAACAAGCCTGTAACTGCTATCTATAAAGCAAACAGCATTTCACTTGCACTTTTAAGTAATACAGTAAATTAGAATAAACACATACAAATATATGTACATAATAAACACATAGAATAAACACATAAAAACTTACGTGTGGTAGCCTAGCAGGTCAGTTAAATCTGCGTTGAGCTTGGTTTGATGATGATATCTTTTTTTTTTTTTTGGGCGCTTCTGGCTGAAGTCCGTAGTACGGATGTGGACCGTATCTGCAAGACGACAGTCAAGCGAGACCCAACGTTCACTTGGCGCTGTCGTGAAACGGACCTAAAACGGAGCTCAAACTGCTGTGCTGTAACGGACCAGCATCACAAAATTTTGCTGTATAGTTTTTAAACACTAATAATATTGCTCAGCTTAATGACAATACATTTATCTCATGCTCTAGATAGAAAAAAATATGCAGACAACCATGTTGTTTTGAAAATGTTTATTGCACGGAGTTCTTACAGTTTGAGAAAAGTATTTCGGATGTGGTCCACATCAGGTAGTCTCTGTCAAAACAGTGTTGGCTCAAATTCGTTTTGCAGATATGGGCCAGAACATTTTTTAGCCCTTTTTAAAATGCAGTCGGCTCAGATATGTATCACAGATTCGGGCCACACCAGTGTGAAAACAGTATCGGCTCAGATTCATATTGCAGTTCTGGACCAAATCAGTGTCAGACACAGCTTGTCTTTCGGTTACATATCGGAAAAGTGATCTGGGCCAGATCTGTAAAATGGTATAAATACTGAACTGATGGCAGTTAGAATGTTTAAGCTGAAACTTATATCTGGTACGGATCTGGTTCACAATCAGAAAACGTCTCTAAGATAGAAACGGAGGCAAGGGGCTTAAAACGGATCCGGGCCAAATGTAATTGCTATCTGGGTAGAGAACCACATGAAACCTACAATGGGGAGGGGGATTCAGATGACTTCTGGGAGACTCAAAACTGGCTTGTTGAAAAGTAAGTTTATTACTGGAGGTGTTTTCTTTCATGAAACATGACAGTTCTGCACAAGAGTGTACAGGATTGCTAACTCAATATCCAGTGTGACCCTCTATATAAGGATCATGGAGCAGACACAGAGGAGAGGACACAGAGATGTGATGCAGGTTTCACTCCGACCATGACTTGAGGGATATTGTGGAAAACACTGTTTCTATGAGGTCAGTGCCGATCCTGACCTGCCTGGGGCCCTAAGCAAAATTCTGCTAAGGGGCCCTCTACCTCAGGAGACAAACAAGCCTTCTCTCAGATCAATCTAGAAGAATATCAGCGGATGAGTGTCATGAAGCCAGTCTGGGTCACATTTCACCCCCAAATCAACACACATTTTATGTTACATTTAACAATGGTTTAAAAACAGGCTTTGTTGTGACATCATTTTCATCAGCTTTACACAAAAAACAGCCGTGCTCGTAGGACATGATGATCCTCAGTGGATAATATTAGAGAGTGAACGATGAGGTGTTTTTGTCGTCAGAAGAGTGTGTGTTGGAGGATCTTTCTCGACTACAAAGCCGAGTCTCAGAGCTCAGAGTCCGAGCTCAGGCAGATGCTGAGATCCAGATGCAGACCAGAACATTTCTAGAGGAGTGTGTGTGTCCAGATCATGTTCACAGATGCTGATGCTCCTGTTCAGCGTGTGAGTCCATCACTTCTTCCTTCAGGCTGTGCGGTGAGGCTGACGGAGGCTCAGGATGAGCTGGAAAACTCCCAGAAGAACAGCAAGACTGACGAGTTCGAGTCCTTCAAACTGGAGGAGGCCTGTGTGATCGTCCACGGCTTCTAAATATTATATATCTTTTACAAATGTAACAAATATTAACTATTTAAACTGTGGCTTTTGCATTCGGCTCAGTATTGCCCTGAAAGTGAACTGTAGCTTTACCAACAACACATATAATTATGTTGATGTTTCCATCTATTGCTTAGATTTGTGTCAAATTAATTCTGTAAAATATATTTTCTACACACACACATTTTATCTTTCCCACAAAAGTCCATATTTCAATTTTTTGCTGCCATCTATTGATGATCCATTGCATGAAAATATTGCATGTTATTTTTTCATATGGAAGTAAAAGTTTATTAATGAAATGTTTATAAACAAAATATTAATTTTATTGAGCGATAATGATGTTTTGTTGGAAAAATGAAGGTTTCATAAATTTAGACTGTAAAAGTGAATGTTTTCATGAATATGTTTTTGTATAATCAATAAAAGTGTGGCAACAGATTACAAGCAACATTATTAATTAAATTGAACAAATTAGTATTTAGTAATAATTAATCAAATTATTCCTTATAATTTGATTAATTATTATATTAATCTAACCTTATTATAAAGATTAATGACGAGATTAATTAAGAACTCTTTATTTTCTATTGCCAACATTGAAGACATCTGATGTTAACAAGAGAATCACTGAAGGAGAAATCTAAAACAAACACCGATCACCATAATGGCGACTTAAATATAAGGTTTTTTTTTGTAAGTTTTACTAATTTAAATGGTTTTGTCACGGTGCGGGCTCAGGCAGAAGGAACAGGCAGAGTCCAGAAAAGCTCCAATACAAAAGGTTTAATATCAAATAAACAGGAAACAGGCAGGCGGAACACAGGGTAACATTAACATTGACCGACCAAACTGAATCAAACTGGACTGAACTAAATACACAGAGGAATCAGGGTTAATGAGGTGAACACAGGTGAAAAAGATAATGACAGGACGAGGAACAGGTGGCTGATTGGGGAGTGAGTCCGGGAGAGGAACAAAAGGATCCGGGGAAGTGTGGTGCAGATGACGGGACAAAACAGGTGAGGACGACAGACTGTGACGGGTTTATTTTTAAGGAATTAATTTGAATAATTATTACTCAATTCTAATTTGTTAAATGGAATGAATAAAATTGGTTTTGATTAGATAAAGCACATTCATTTTTACAGTGGACTCTTTTGAGAAGTCATGAGTTAGAAGTTTAAAATGAATAAAATTAAATCCATTGAAGTCAATGAAGTTCATACTGGTAATTCTCTTATTATGTTCTAATGAATTTCATCTAGTGATATATTCAAATAAATGTCTCATATTGATACAAATGTATCTTGTCTTGCATCACAAGGTTTTTGCTCTAGTTCCTGAACAAATTAGACATTTCAAAGAATTTCTCAGTTTTTAATTAATAAAAAGGGGTTAAATGAAGTGATAGCATGTTAAAAACGTGACATTCTAAACTTTAAAACTTTTGTGCATTCACTCATTAATGAGCAGTTACTGATTAGATGTAATATGGTTTCTGATGAATAATATTAAGTTATGAGTGTATTATAATCTCACGTTCCTCCGGGTCCAAACACAGTAAATGATGAAGTGAAGCTCATGATGGAGGACATGATCCTCTGAGCTTTTACTTTACTTACAGGAACAACATTATGATGATCAACTTCAGTGAAAATATGATGTTATATGTAATAATTCAAATCCGATGAAGTAAAACTGTGTGAATGTTTACAGATTTAATGCTGATCTCTGATAATCTGCTGTTTTCTGTTTATGAAATGATAAATGATCAGAACGGATGTTCAGTGTAATATTTGTAAATGAGGTGAATATGAAATAAAGTCTGAATTGATTATTACTCTTTGTTAGTGTGTGTTTGACTGTAATCTGTTTTGTCAGCATTGTGTTTTTGATAATTAGATGTTTATGGATGTTTAAACTGATTCATTGATTAATATTACTCAGTTCTTGAATCTATAATTACACATTGAAATAAAGTGTTTTTGACTTTGATGATGTCACAGACTCGTTTACTTTCCTGTTCAACAGTTCTTCTGAATCAGATTCAATCAAACTCTCATTTGATGAAGATTCATAAAGTGATTCAGTCAAAACTGGACATTAAAAAGCAAACGTGTAAAAACAGTGAAACTCAGGGTGACAAACGTTTATCATCAATGAAAATAACAGTCAAACATCAACAACTGAAGAAACATGTTCACACTGAACCAGGAACAAGCGCTTATTGACCATAAACTACAATAACATCATTAAACTGGAATAAAACATGTCAATTAACAGAGAAATACTGGAGCTGACAGAAGATTCATATTCATTTACATATTCATATTCAGTCTTGTTTTTAGACTGTTATCTAGTCTGTTTTATTTGTAGTTTATGTAATAAAGTGTGCTGCACTTGGATCAAGCCTCTTCACTGCTTCCACAACTGCACCAGCGTTACAGTGTGTGTGTGTGTGTCTGGTTTGT
>NW_024121135.1:456256-551256 GCF_016745375.1 Pimephales promelas
AAGAAAAAGAGAAAAGCATTCACTGTTTGTTTATAGCTTTAATACGGATTAATTATAATCATACAAATAAATATGTCTGCGTGAAAGAATAAAGAATGATGTATGCAAGTGGTTATAAAGAATGCATATGTCATTCATTGAAAAGAAGACTGTGTTTTACTTTAGGAAAAGTGGTTTTAATTTGTTTTCTTTTAAAAGAAATACATGGTTAATATTTAGCTTACATTTAATTCAATAGATCCCAAGACTTTGTTTATTCTTATTTTCATTGGGATTTATTATCCCTTTATATTATTATTTATGTTTTTAAGTTAAATACCAACAATATATTGTTTTCATGTTTTCTACCTCAGGTTGAAAATAAATTTAGAACAAACTCAACATGACATCATGACTTTTGCGTAAACATACACGCCACTTTCGAGTCAAGTGGCGTGTTATCTCTACGCATTTTGAGCTATCCGTGTGTATGCGTGTATGCCTACGCCATTAACGTCCGCGTCATTCCGCGTGTCTGTACACACAGTCAAATCTCAAGTCATAAATGTCATTAACCCCAGTGACGGTTAGGTTTAGGGACGGGGTTGAGGTAAGTCATATATTTATATAACGTTAAGTCAACGTCGTTCATAAACACGCTGAAAGGCGATTATGCGTCTTGATAGCACGCCAAAAATGGAAATACGAATTGGCGTGGCATACACACGCTACTTCATGAGATCAGTCTGACAAACTAAACTCTTAATCATTTTGTGATCTATTCCAATCGAAGAGCCCTGAAGCCTTTGACTTAATTAGTTATTTTTAAAAGGAAAATACTGAATGTTTACAAAGCACTTCTCTTTAATTCCAAAGAAAGAGATTATTGTTTGTCATTTTATAATTTTGTACCATGTTGTGGCAGCAATAAATAACACATTCAAATCTAGTGTTGAGTGTTCATGTTATATTATACATTAGTGTTGTGAAATTAATTGATGCATAATAATCGTTATAATCGTTAAACCGTGATTATTTCTCAGGCAATAATCGTACTTACAAAATCTGTAATCGTTGCATCCTTAGATCTGTTTCTGTTTTGAATTCAATTTGAAAAACCGAAGCATAATTCAACTTTCATTCAACCTTGGTCCTGACGTCGATTCACCAATGAAGTAAACTGAGTAAACCGTGTAAACTGGGAAGGGTCAGACTCTGAACTCTTGCATATTGTTGTTCTATTGTTAGTTTAATTGCTTCTATTGCTCTCCTCATTTGTAGGTGTGTTTGAAAAAAAAAATACATCTATCTCAACAATACAATATCACAATCATACAAGATTCTCTCTCTCACTCTCCACTCCACTCGACATATTTTATAATGATATAATGACATTATAATTATACATGTAGCCTACATTAATATGTTTTAAATAGAATTACGATTACTGTAGGCTAGCAGGACATTCAGTTACTTTTAAAAGGACAATAATAAAGTGTCAGTGTATTTCATAAGACTTTAACTTTGCCAGCTATATATAAAAATCTAGCATTTCCTCACGTTTTACCATTGCTTTTTAGTGACAGTCGATATGCATGGGACATTGACGTGATGGCCATACCACACCCACTCCCTCCCTTCTTCTCACAGCTAGCCACGCCCATTTCAGTTGCATTTTTCAAAAAGATTTTGAGCTAGACTTGAGCTGAAAGAGGGGGGTTTCATGACCCTTTAAGGAATAGAAAATAACCTTAAATAATTTATAATTACAGACACACGTAAAGCTTTTATGTACTTTTTACCTACGATAAGCGTGTTCAACATGGGCGCTCAAGCGGTTCCCATGGTAACGAACAACACCTGCTTGTAAAAGCCTAAAAGCAATGAATATATTCTGTATTTGGAAACTGCATTTACCTAATGCACAGATTCGATCTTTTCACCATATCCGATGTTTTGGCCGGCTTGTTAACAACTAGGGTAACGTTACTGTAGACAGACTGGCATCCGAATCCCGCCCAAAATGATTTTCAGTGATTACTACGCACCAGTGTTGAGAGTAACGCATTACAAAAGTAATACATTACAGTAACATATTACTTTTTGCTGTAACGCAGTAGTGTAAGGCATTACTAATCAATTTTCAGTAATATTTTACTCGTTACATGTTCAGTAAGGCTTGTATTACAGTTGTATTACAGTGTATTGTCTGCTTTTACTTCTTAAAGGCAACAGACTATGTGAAAGTTTTAAAGCAGTCTTTTAGTGCCAGTTCAGAGCGGTCGCGTCTGTAACATTGATTTTTCCTCATAATTGCGAACACGAAAAATAAAGTAAAATGAATATTTTAAGTTCTATGGAGACTGCAGAGCCAACCCTTCCTCATCCGATTTGCGCTGTGTAATTAACAGAATTACAAAAAAATATATTTTGCCTCCTATTTTTTTTGTCACGCATGAATGTGTGTCTTTTCCCTAATATTAAAAATAAAACATAGACTGATATTTGTCTAATGTCTGGAGTCCTTTAAGGAAGTAGCCTATTTTCAATACATGTATTTTCTGAGAATTTTTATTTCAAGTTGTGACTGCAAATGTCATGTCCATAATGCTGGACTTCCCCAATTTTCAATAATTTATCCTCAACTAGTTTTGTGGTGTAGGTCTACGTATTTTATAATGTTAACTTCAAATAATACTAATAGCCTAATTTTAAGATAAGGTAGCATTGGATATGGATGGTAAGGAGAATAACGCTGGGAGTTGGAAGAGGTGTGTCGCGATTCTGTAGGTTCGTGGATCTGAGTCGTGTGGCGAATTGCGATTTCGGTTTCATATTGCATATCGTTAGAAGCCCCAAAGTTAAGTTCTACTTCTGTAGTTATTTTGGTGAAAGTAACTCAAAAGTAATAAATGAGTAATGTAACGCATTACAATTCTGAGACAGTAATATTGTAAGGTAATGAATTACTTTTAAATAACAGTAACAAGTAATACCTAATGTATTACAGTTTGGAAGTAACTTGCACAACACTGCTACGCACATAGAGCCTGGTTTTGAATGGCCGTGTGAAATTAAAATTATATTTATATTATATTATTTATAATAAATCTTACAATATTTATTAGGCCATACAATTGCAGGTTTGTGTGGATATATACACACAAAAGTGGTTTTTGAACAAAACTGCTGTAGTTATAAGAGTGTCAAATTACAAAAGTCTGTGTGCTGCTCGTGCTCCCAACATATGACAATTAAGCAACTCCCTTTCCCAAATGAATAAACGGGGTGAGGCGGGGAATTTTGTCCAGTAGTTTAGTTAAGCTCAGATCTAGAATAATGAAGTGAAATAAAGTAGCCCAATATATTTTTAATGAATTCAAATAAATTATTGAGAGAGAGAGAGATGAAGCTCGTTGGTAATTGCAGTGAAGTTAAATGAATCTTTAGTAGGGCTGTAACGATACACCAAACCCACGATTCGGTTCGTATCACGATTTTTGACCCACGATTCGATTCGTATCGCGATTCTATCACGGGGTGAAAAATCGATTTTGAGAGGAAAAAATATACAGGTATTTTTATTAAATAACATTTGGAAAAACGTATAGAATCTTAACACCAAAAAACAATAATAACTGCAAATTATTAAACTAAACTAGGTAGTGTAGGCTGCTGCTTTTGGGTTGTTTTCTGTGCTCCAACTATATATTTTTTTTATAAGGCTATACCCTTCTTGTTTTGAACTTCATGCATGTGTATTGCATGTTAAATAAGTACATGTAATGATAACAAGACTGTTTTATCTTGGTGATGATGTGTAGCCTACAGAGGCTTTAAACAGACATGAATGAGAGAGATCAGCAGAGCGCGTGCGATTACCTGCGTCTGTCTTTGAAGTCATGAAAAGGTTTCCTTGTATCATCATTTTAACGTTCACCTCACAGGTATTTCCCATAAATGGGACAGCATCCCACAGCGCGTGAAAGCCGCGGGGAAATAAAATCACCGAGTCATGCATTGAATCAATCCCATATTGGTCTCTAAGTGACGCATCAGCTTCAGCGCCATGCGACGCATTGCTGCGCAGCTGAGCCTTGAAAAGTGGAACTCAAAGGTTAAAAATAATTAACACCTTCATTACATCTCTTTTAATGAATCAGCTTTTTTGAATGTGTTCGTTGAATGAACGGTTTAATGACTCACTCAAAGTCCGTTGTCATAACAATGTGCGTGCTGAGTGAAAGCCTTTTAATGCGCATATAGACGCTGTTTAGTTTCGGAAGTGGTTACTGAAAATGTCGTCGTTTTTGTCCACATCGTAAACATATTTATATAGCAACAGAAACATATAAATTAATTAAATAAATGAATAAATGGCGGTAATAGCAAAGGCATATCGTATTGAGCCACTCAACATTAGCGCAAGGGAAATTCCACAACCGCGACAGCCTTCGCAGAAGTGAACGCGCCAAAGAGAAATGCACTTTTCATACGGATTACATAAGCAGAGAGCTGTCACAGTTTGACTCTTTGTTTTCCCCTGTTTTCTAGTTTTTGGTTTAGTCCTGTTCTGATTCCCGCCACTCTTCAGTTTCCATGTCAACCCTCATCAGTTTACCTTCATCACCTGTGTCTTGTTAATCACCGCCTTCTGTATCACCTGGTTTAGTTCATTAATGTGTGTATTTAGTTCCCTCTGTTTGAGTCAGTCTTGGTCGGTCAATGTTTATGCTACCTGTGTTTGCTCCTGTCTGCTTGTATCCGTGCCTGTTATTGTATGAGTAAAAGCTATAATCGTTTGAATCTGGACTCCTCCTGTTCTTCTGCTTGCACCACAGCGTGACAAGAGCGGTCTGTTTTCTTTCGTTTTGAATTATTCTTTTTAAAAGTAGACATTTATTTATTTCTCAGGTCTATAAGCTTATAGGGTTGCGATTCATGAGACGAGCTCCAGTTCAGGCGCCGGCACCTCGATTACCTATCTGTAGGTTAGCTTTATTTTCTTCTTATTTATTAAATCCAGGCAATTGGTTGACGAAACATTTATTAAAATTGAGATACAATTAATAAAAAAACGAAATTCAATTTAAAGTAAGTCTTTGTGCTTTCTATTTAAATTCTCTGAAAGTTTTTAGTGCGCTTCCAGAGAACTGTCATGACATTGTTTTTATTTCCTCGAACACGAAAAATAAAACAAAATAAATATTTTATGTTCTGGGGAGAGCTAACCCTTCATCCGGTGGGCAGCCTAGTATTACTTTTGGTTTGTACAGTGTAATTTACAGAATTATAAAAAATATAGGCTATACTTTTGCCACCTAAATATTAAAGATGTTTTGTGTCGCGTCCGTGTACGCGTGTGAATTTCCCTTATATTAAATATAAAATGCATGTGTAGACTTATATTTTTCTAATGTCTGGACGTACTGGATTTTATTAAGGGAGTATGCTATGGATATATAAACAGAAGTGTCAATATATTGGTATTAAATGCATTTTCTGAGAATGTATGATTTTGATGGATTTAAGTTTTGGCTAATTTAACCTCAACTAGTTTTGTGGTGTAGGTCTACATATTTTATAATGTTAACTTCAAATAATATTAATAGTAATTTTGGATCTGAACGGGAGGGATAACTGGGAGGTGGAAGGGGTGTGTCGCGATTCTGCCTTCTCACATCGCGATACAGTATCGTGTACCTGAGTATCGCGATTTCGATTTTATATCGTATATCGTTACAGCCCTAATCTTTAGGTATTAAAGCTGTTTAATTTATTAAAGTCACAGGCAGAGGTTGAAAACCTGCTCCTGAATAATGTTTCTGTGTTCACACAATTTCTTTTCTTTACAAAGATAAATATAAAGTTCCCACCTCAATAAAAAGCTGTGAGCGAGCACACACAGGCACATCTGCTGCACAACATTAAAAAGCTCTTTGTGAATAAACGTGTCGTCCTCGGTAGAGGCCTGAATTCGAAGGGAAATCGGATATGCGTGTTTAGACGGAGGTCGGATGTCCAGATATGGGATATGGATCTGATTTAAATCCACATTTGTAAGTGCCTCAGATCGGATGTGATTTTTGTGTTTGCACGTGTGCAACAAATTCCGATCTGTGCTTGTAAACGTGAGCTACGTGATCTTTAGAAGTTTGAAAAAAATAAAACCCATGAAACTATATTCATGTGACATGCTGAAATATATGCCAATGTACCTGGGATGATGACATTTCACACGCAACACTGGAGTCTGCCCAAGATGTGAGAACTCCTTCCTTCTGCATTTGTTGACAAGCGATACACCCTATCGCTTGTCAACAAATGCACGCGTGTATTCCCTAGTGGTATATTTTACGACAGTAGTAGAAGACAATACTGTTTCCCAACTGTAGGGGGACACCGAGAGCAAAATTTCAAAAAGAACATAATGGGGCTTTAATTAGTTACCTGTACATGTACCAAAAGCCTAAATGTTGCCATGAGATTACTTCTTATGTTATGGTGAGATGCTGTTAGTATTATGGGTTTGTGTTAGTTTAGTATATTATTAATGTTGGTGCAACATCAGGAGGTGCAACATCTTTAGGAGACAATATTATTGAAGCAGTTAAAAGAGTAAGAGTTAATTAAAATAGTTATTTACTGCAAAACTGCTACTATCTTTTACACAGGCAATACCTTTTGTTTTCTGGTTATTTTACTGTTGTTCTCTACAGTAGCCTGTTTTTGATTTCGGGGCAGTTTAACATCCTTACCGACAGAAGATGTCTTTACCGTAGCACTGCTCTATTTTCATATTTTTTTTCACATTTTCATTTGCAAAAAAAATAAAAACATTTTTACACTTAAGCTGAGATGATTAACACATTGAAATTGCAACATCTGTCATAAAAAGTTAAAGGGATGGTTCACCCCAAAAAGAAAATTCTGTCAGTATTTACTCACCCTACATGTTGTTCCAACCCAGTAAGACTTTCGTTCATCTTCGGAACACAAATTAAGATATTTTTGATTAAATCTGAGAGCTGGATCACTCCTCCATAGGCTTCTAAGGGATTGAAACTTGCCAGCCCGAAAAGTTATTAAAGAATAGTCCAAGTGACTTCAGTGGCTCAATCTTAAGTTTATCAAGTGACGAGAATACTTTTTGTGACTTTATTCAAGTATTCATTTCCTTCTCTCTTGGGCTCGAGATTGTTCACGTAGTATAATTGCGTAGAGCTTCTGGTTGAACGTTTTCGCTCACAAAAAGTATTATTGTTTTAAATTACCATTCACTAAGTAAGGGATAATGAACATCCACCCGGTTCTTATGCAGAATAAAGCCCAATAGGGAGATCAGGATCATGCATCTCTCTGAAGGGGTTTATTCTGCGATAATAACCGTCTCGATGTACATTATATCGCTGATTACATGGGTATTTGCCATATAAGACACGAAATATTGACTGAGTTGAAATATTTTATTAGCTCTTTACACACAAAGCTTCTGCGAGAAAGCAGTTGCTAGCATCATTTATCACCATTAACGAACCTCACAAAGAATATTATATCGTTTTTAAACAGTACTTGGAGGTGCATACAATTCAAACTCAGCAATTAAGGTAGATTTCGCATTTTTTTGTAAATTCTTGTTGACTCATTAATAAACTGCCATTTCAGCTTTGGATCTGTTTATTTGTGTTTCATTTGCATATTAATATAACATTATATAAAATGTTAGCTAACAACAATTGACTAGTAGTCAATCAAAAAATCAAGGCCGCGCCCTCAATCAAACGCAAGCACACGCCCCGCACTTTTATAAGTGTCCTCTGTCTGCTTCGTTCTTCTCCAATGATGTCTGCTGATTGCAGAACCTCGTTAAAATAAGGTAAATACAACTAACCACATAGTCAACTTTATGAAAAAATGTCCGCTGGTGCTTCAGTGACTACTTGGCACAGAGAACCTGTCAATCACAGCTGTCAATCATGATGTCACAGCACCGTTTTTATAGCATCACATAACTAACTAACAACAAACTTATTTCAAAAACAAACTCTTGAAATTACATCAACATGATAAAAACTACAATAAATGACAGAAACTATCTTTGGATTAAGGATATGTGAAGTGTAATTTAATTTTTTAGTTGGTCTCACATCCCGTTGAATAACATGGGGAGGCGGGGTTTATGACCTATACTAGGACCGGTCACTGGGGGGTGATCGAGACGTTTTGGCTTCACTTTTGAGGGCTTGTGCGGCACGCTTGTTTCTTATGGAAGCTCAAACGTGCTGCATAACACAAGAATGAACCTCATTGGTTCTTGCAGAAGGTCAAATGTGATGCGTAACACTAGAATGAACCTCATTGGTTCTTGTGGAAGCTCAAACGTGCTACGCAACACAAGAATGAACCTCATTGGTTCTTGCAGAAGGTCAAATGTGATGCGTAACACTAGAATGAACCTCATTGGTTCTTGTGGAAGCTCAAACGTGCTGCGTAACACAAGAATGAACCTCATTGGTTCTTGCTGAAGCTCAAATGTGCTGCGTAACACAAGAATGAACCTCATTGGTTCTTGCTGAAGCTCAAACGTGCTGCGTAACACAAGAATGAACCTCATTGGTTCTTGTGGAAGCTCAAACGTGCTGCGTAACACGAGAATGAACCTCATTGGTTCTTGCAGAAGCTCAAACGTGCTGCGTAACACAAGAATGAACCTCATTAGTTCTTGCAGAAGGTCAAATGTGATGCGTAACACAAGAATGAACCTCATTGGTTCTTATGGAAGCTCAAACGTACTGCGTAACACGAGAATGAACCTCATTGGTTCTTGCAGAAGCTCAAACGTGCTGCGTAACACAAGAATGAACCTCATTGGTTCTTGCAGAAGCTCAAACGTGCTGCGTAACACAAGAATGAACCTCATTGGTTCTTGCAGAAGCTCAAATGTGCTGCGTAACACAAGAATGAACCTCATTGGTTCTTGTGGAAGCTCAAACGTGCTGCGCAACACAAGAATGAACCTCATTGGTTCTTGCAGAAGCTCAAACGTGCTGCGTAACACAAGAATGAACCTCATTGGTTCTTGTTGAAGCTCAAATGTGCTGCGTAACACGAGAATGAACCTCATTGGTTCTTGCTGAAGCTCAAACGTGCTGCGTAACACGAGAATGAACCTCATTGGTTCTTGCTGAAGCTCAAACGTGCTGCGTAACACAAGAATGAACCTCATTGGTTCTTGCAGAAGCTCAAACGTGCTGCGTAACACAAGAATGAACCTCATTGGTTCTTGCAGAAGCTCAAACGTGCTGCGTAACACAAGAATGAACCTCATTGGTTCTTGCAGAAGGTCAAATGTGCTGCGTAACACAAGAATGAACCTCATTGGTTCTTGCAGAAGCTCAAACGTGCTGCGTAACACAAGAATGAACCTCATTGGTTCTTGCAGAAGCTCAAACGTGCTGCGTAACACAAGAATGAACCTCATTGGTTCTTGCAGAAGCTCAAACGTGCTGCGTAACACAAGAATGAACCTCATTGGTTCTTGTAGAAGCTCAAATGTGCTGCGTAACACAAGAATGAACCTCATTGGTTCTTGTAGAAGCTCAACATGCTGCGTAACACAAGAATGAACCTCATTGGTTCTTGCTGAAGCTCAAACGTGCTGCGTAACACAAGAATGAACCTCATTGGTTCTTGCAGAAGGTCAAATGTGATGCGTAACACAAGAATGAAGCTCATTGGTTCTTGCTGAAGCTCAAACGTGCTGTGTAACACAAGAATGAACCTCATTGGTTCTTATGGAAGCTCAAACGTGCTGCGTAACACAAGAATGAACCTCATTGGTTCTTGCAGAAGCTCAAATGTGATGCGTAACACAAGAATGAACCTCATTGGTTCTTGGAAGCTCAAACGTGCTGCGTAACACGAGAATGAACCTCATTGGTTCTTGCAGAAGCTCAAACGTGATGCGTAACAAGAGAATGAACCTCATTGGTTCTTGCAGAAGGTCAAATGTGATGCGTAACACTAGAATGAACCTCATTGGTTCTTGCTGAAGCTCAAACGTGCTACGTAACACAAGAATGAACCTCATTGGTTCTTGCAGAAGCTCAAACATGATGCGTAACAAGAGAATGAACCTCATTGGTTCTTGCAGAAGGTCAAATGTGATGCGTAACACTAGAATGAACCTCATTGGTTCTTGCTGAAGCTCAAACATGCTACGTAAACCAAGAATGAACCTCATTGGTTCTTGCAGAAGGTCAAATGTGATGCGTAACACAAGAATGAACCTCATTGGTTCTGATGGAAGCTCAAACGTGCTGCGTAACACAAGAATGAACCTCATTGGTTCTTGCGGAAGCTCAAACGTGCTGCGTAACACAAGAATGAACCTCATTGGTTCTTGCGGAAGCTCAAACGTGCTGCGTAACACAAGAATGAACCTCATTGGTTCTTGCGGAAGCTCAAACGTGCTGCGTAACACAAGAATGAACCTCATTGGTTCTTGCAGAAGCTCAAACGTGCTGCGTAACACAAGAATGAACCTCATTGGTTCTTGCGGAAGCTCAAACGTGCTGCGTAACACAAGAATGAACCTCATTGGTTCTTGTTGAAGCTCAAACGTGCTGCGTAACACAAGAATGAACCTCATTGGTTCTTGTTGAAGCTCAAACGTGCTGCGTAACACAAGAATGAACCTCATTGGTTCTTGCAGAAGCTCAAACGTGCTGCGTAACACAAGAATGAACCTCATTGGTTCTTGCGGAAGCTCAAACGTGCTGTGTAACACAAGAATGAACCTCATTGGTTCTTGCTGAAGCTCAAACGTGCTGCGTAACACAAGAATGAACCTCATTGGTTCTTGTGGAAGCTCAAACGTGCTGCGTAACAAGAGAATGAACCTCATTGGTTCTTGTTGAAGCTCAAACGTGCTGCGTAACAAGAGAATGAACCTCATTGGTTCTTGTTGAAGCTCAAACGTGCTGCGTAACACGAGAATGAACCTCATTGGTTCTTGTTGAAGCTCAAACGTGCTGCGTAACACGAGAATGAACCTCATTGGTTCTTGTTGAAGCTCAAACGTGCTGCGTAACAAGAGAATGAACCTCATTGGTTCTTGTTGAAGCTCAAACGTGCTGCGTAACACAAGAATGAACCTCATTGGTTCTTGTTGAAGCTCAAACGTGCTGCGTAACACGAGAATGAACCTCATTGGTTCTTGTGTAAGCTCAAACGTGCTGCGTAACAAGAGAATGAACCTCATTGGTTCTTGTTGAAGCTCAAACGTGCTGCGTAACACAAGAATGAACCTCATTGGTTCTTGCTAAAGCTCAAACATGCTGCATAACACGAGAATTAATCTCATTGGTTCTTATTGAAGCTCAAACGTGCTGCGTAACACAAGAATGAACCTCATTGGTTCTTGCTGAAACACAAACGTGCTGCGTAACACAAGAATGAACCTCATTGGTTCTTGCTGAAGCTCAAACGTGCTGCGTAACACAAGAATGAACCTCATTGGTTCTTGTTGAAGCTCAAACGTGCTGCGTAACACAAGAATGAACCTCATTGGTTCTTGTTGAAGCTCAAACGTGCTGCGTAACATGAGAATGAACCTCATTGTTCTTGTTGAAGCTCAAACGTGCTGCGTAACACAAGAATGAACCTCATTGGTTCTTGTTGAAGCTCAAACGTGCTGCGTAACACGAGAATGAACCTCATTGGTTCTTGTTGAAGCTCAAACGTGCTGCGTAACAAAGAATGAACCTCATTGGTTCTTGTTGAAGCTCAAACGTGCTGCGTAACACGAGAATGAACCTCATTGGTTCTTGTTGAAGCTCAAACGTGCTGCGTAACACGAGAATGAACCTCATTGGTTCTTGTTGAAGCTCAAACGTGCTGCGTAACACAAGAATGAACCTCATTGGTTCTTGTTGAAGCTCAAACGTGCTGCGTAACAAGAGAATGAACCTCATTGGTTCTTGTTGAAGCTCAAACGTGCTGCGTAACACAAGAATGAACCTCATTGGTTCTTGCTGAAGCTCAAACGTGCTGCGTAACACAAGAATGAACCTCATTGGTTCTTGCAGAAGCTCAAACGTGCTGCGTAACACGAGAATGAACCTCATTGGTTCTTGCTGAAGCTCAAACGTGCTGCGTAACATGAGAATGAACCTCATTGGTTCTTGCAGAAGCTCAAATGTGATGCGTAACACAAGAATGAACCTCATTGGTTCTTGCTGAAGCTCAAACGTGCTGCGTAACACGAGAATGAACCTCATTGGTTCTTGCTGAAGCTCAAACGTGCTGCGTAACACGAGATTGAACCTCATTGGTTCTCGCTGAAGCTTAAATGTGCTGCGTAGCACGAGAATGAACCTCACTGGCTCTAATTGAAGCTCAAACGTGTTGCGTAACACAAGAATGAACCTCATTGGTTCTTGCAGAAGCTCAAACGTGCTGCGTAACACGAGATTGAACCTCATTGGTTCTTCTGAAGCTCAAACGTGCTGCGTAACACGAGAATGAACCTCATTGGTTCTTGCAGAAGCTCAAATGTGATGCATAACACTAGAATGAACCTCATTGGTTCTTGTTGAAGCTCAAACGTGCTGAGTAACATGAGAATGAACCTCATTGGTTCTTGCTGAAGCTCAAACGTGCTGCGTAACACCAGAATGAACCTCATTGGTTCTTGTTGAAGCTCAAATGTGCTGCGTAACACCAGAATGAACCTCATTGGTTCTTGTTGAAGCTCAAACGTGCTGCGTAACACAAGAATGAACCTCATTGGTTCTTGTTGAAGCTCAAACGTGCTGCGTAACACAAGAATGAACCTCATTGGTTCTTGTTGAAGCTCAAACGTGCTGCGTAACACAAGAATGAACCTCATTGGTTCTTGTTGAAGCTCAAACGTGCTGCGTAACACAAGAATGAACCTCATTGGTTCTTGTTGAAGCTCAAACGTGCTGCGTAACACAAGAATGAACCTCATTGGTTCTTGTTGAAGCTCAAACGTGCTGCGTAACACAAGAATGAACCTCATTGGTTCTTTCTGAAGCTCAAACGTGCTGCGTAACACGAGAATGAACCTCATTGGTTCTTGTTGAAGCTCAAATGTGCTGCGTAACACGTGAATGAACCTCATTGGTTCTTTTTGAAGCTCAAACGTGGTGCTTAACACAAGAATAAACCTCATTGGTTCTTGGTGAAGCTCAAACGTGCTGCGTAACACAAGAATGAACCTCATTGGTTCTTGTTGAAGCTCAAACGTGCTGCGTAACACAAGAATGAACCTCATTGGTTCTTGTTGAAGCTCAAACGTGCTGCGTAACACAAGAATGAACCTCATTGGTTCTTGTGGAAGCTCAAACGTGCTGCGTAACACAAGAATGAACCTCATTGGTTCTTGTTGAAGCTCAAACGTGCTGCGTAACACGAGAATGAACCTCATTGGTTCTTGTTGAAGCTCAAACGTGCTGCGTAACACAAGAATGAACCTCATTGGTTCTTGCAGAAGCTCAAACGTGCTGCGTAACACAAGAATGAACCTCATTGGTTCTTGCGGAAGCTCAAACGTGCTGCGTAACACTAGAATGAACCTCATTGGTTCTTGTTGAAGCTCAAACGTGCTGCGTAACACTAGAATGAACCTCATTGGTTCTTGCGGAAGCTCAAACGTGCTGCGTAACAAGAGAATGAACCTCATTGGTTCTTGTTGAAGCTCAAACGTGCTGCGTAACAGAGAATGAACCTCATTGGTTCTTGTTGAAGCTCAAACGTGCTGCGTAACACGAGAATGAACCTCATTGGTTCTTGTTGAAGCTCAAACGTGCTGCGTAACACGAGAATGAACCTCATTGGTTCTTGTGTAAGCTCAAACGTGCTGCGTAACAAGAGAATGAACCTCATTGGTTCTTGTTGAAGCTCAAACGTGCTGCGTAACACTAGAATGAACCTCATTGGTTCTTGCTGAAGCTCAAACGTGCTGCGTAACACAAGAATGAACCTCATTGGTTCTTGTTGAAGCTCAAACGTGCTGCGTAACACAAGAATGAACCTCATTGGTTCTTGTTGAAGCTCAAACGTGCTGCGTAACACAAGAATGAACCTCATTGGTTCTTCCTGAAGCTCAAACGTGCTGCGTAACACAAGAATGAACCTCATTGGTTCTTGTTGAAGCTCAAACGTGCTGCGTAACACGACAATGATCCTCATTGGTTCTTGTTGAAGCTCAAACGTGCTGCGTAACACAAGAATGAACCTCATTGGTTCTTGTTGAAGCTCAAACGTGCTGCGTAACACAAGAATGAACCTCATTGGTTCTTGCAGAAGCTCAAACGTGCTGCGTAACACGTGAATGAACCTCATTGGTTCTTGCAGAAGCTCAAACGTGATGCATAACACTAGAATGAACCTCATTGGTTCTTTCTGAAGCTCAAACGTGCTGCGTAACACGAGAATGAACCTCATTGGTTCTTGCAGAAGCTCAAATGTGATGCATAACACTAGAATGAACCTCATTGGTTCTTGTTGAAGCTCAAACGTGCTGCGTAACATGAGAATGAACCTCATTGGTTCTTGCTGAAGCTCAAACGTGCTGCGTAACACCAGAATGAACCTCATTGGTTCTTGTTGAAGCTCAAATGTGCTGCGTAACACCAGAATGAACCTCATTGGTTCTTGTTGAAGCTCAAATGTGCTGCGTAACACGTGAATGAACCTCATTGGTTCTTTTTGAAGCTCAAACGTGGTGCTTAACACAAGAATAAACCTCATTGGTTCTTGGTGAAGCTCAAACGTGCTGCGTAACACGACAATGATCCTCATTGGTTCTTTTTGAAGCTCAAACGTGCTGCGTAACACAAGAATGAACCTCATTGGTTCTTGTTGAAGCTCAAACGTGCTGCGTAACACGAGAATGAACCTCATTGGTTCTTGTGGAAGCTCAAACGTGCTGCGTAACACAAGAATGAACCTCATTGGTTCTTGTGGAAGCTCAAACGTGCTGCGTAACAGAGAATGAACCTCATTGGTTCTTGTTGAAGCTCAAACGTGCTGCGTAACACAAGAATGAACCTCATTGGTTCTTGTGGAAGCTCAAACGTGCTGCGTAACACAAGAATGAACCTCATTGGTTTTGTGGAAGCTCAAACGTGCTGCGTAACAAGAGAATGAACCTCATATGTTCTTGTGGAAGCTCAAACGTGCTGCGTAACAAGAGAATGAACCTCATTGGTTCTTGTTGAAGCTCAAACGTGCTGCGTAACACAAGAATGAACCTCATTGGTTCTTGTGGAAGCTCAAACGTGCTGCGTAACACTAGAATGAACCTCATTGGTTCTTGTGAAGCTCAAACGTGCTGCGTAACAAGAGAATGAACCTCATTGGTTCTTGCGGAAGCTCAAACGTGCTGCGTAACACAAGAATGAACCTCATTGGTTCTTGCGGAAGCTCAAACGTGCTGCGTAACACGAGAATGAACCTCATTGGTTCTTGTGAAGCTCAAACGTGCTGCGTAACAAGAGAATGAACCTCATTGGTTCTTGTTGAAGCTCAAACGTGCTGCGTAACACTAGAATGAACCTCATTGGTTCTTGCTAAAGCTCAAACGTGCTGCGTAACACAAGAATGAACCTCATTGCTTCTTGTTGAAGCTCAAACGTGCTGCGTAACACAAGAATGAACCTCATTGGTTCTTGTTGAAGCTCAAACGTGCTGCGTAACACAAGAATGAACCTCATTGGTTCTTCCTGAAGCTCAAACGTGCTGCGTAACACAAGAATGAACCTCATTGGTTCTTGTTGAAGCTCAAACGTGCTGCGTAACACAAGAATGAACCTCATTGGTTCTTGTTGAAGCTCAAACGTGCTGCGTAACATGAGAATGAACCTCATTGTTCTTGTTGAAGCTCAAACGTGCTGCGTAACTCAAGAATGAACCTCATTGGTTCTTGTTGAAGCTCAAACGTGCTGCGTAACACGAGAATGAACCTCATTGGTTCTTGTTGAAGCTCAAACGTGCTGCGTAACTCAATAATGAATCTTATTGGTTCTTGTTGAAGCTCAAACGTGCTGCGTAACAAGAGAATGAACCTCATTGGTTCTTGTTGAAGCTCAAACGTGCTGCGTAACACAAGAATGAACCTCATTGGTTCTTGTGGAAGCTCAAACGTGCTGCGTAACACAAGAATGAACCTCATTGGTTCTTGCTGAAGCTCAAACGTGCTGCGTAACACTAGAATGAACCTCATTGGTTCTTGCAGAAGCTCAAACGTGCTGCGTAACACGAGAATGAACCTCATTGGTTCTTGCTGAAGCTCAAACGTGCTGCGTAACATGAGAATGAACCTCATTGGTTATTGCAGAAGGTCAAATGTGATGCATAACACTAGAATGAACCTCATTGGTTCTTGCTGAAGCTCAAACGTGCTGCGTAACACTAGAATGAACCTCATTGGTTCTTGCTGAAGCTCAAACGTGCTGCACAACACGAGAATGAACCTCATTGGTTCTTGCAGAAGGTCAAATGTGATGCGTAACACTAGAATGAACCTCATTGGTTCTTGCTGAAGCTCAAACGTGCTGCGTAACACCAGAATGAACCTCATTGGTTCTTGTTGAAGCTCAAACGTGCTGCGTAACACGAGAATGAACCTCATTGGTTCTTGTTGAAGCTCAAACGTGCTGCGTAACACAAGAATGAACCTCATTGGTTCTTGCAGAAGCTCAAACGTGCTGCATAACACGAGAATGAACCTCATTGGTTCTTTCTGAAGCTCAAACGTGCTGCGTAACACGAGAATGAACCTCATTGGTTCTTGCAGAAGCTCAAATGTGATGCATAACACTAGAATGAACCTCATTGGTTCTTGTTGAAGCTCAAACGTGCTGAGTAACATGAGAATGAACCTCATTGGTTCTTGCTGAAGCTCAAACGTGCTGCGTAACACCAGAATGAACCTCATTGGTTCTTGTTGAAGCTCAAATGTGCGGCGTAACACCAGAATGAACCTCATTGGTTCTTGTTGAAGCTCAAACGTGCTGCGTAACACAAGAATGAACCTCATTGGTTCTTGTTGAAGCTCAAACGTGCTGCGTAACACAAGAATGAACCTCATTGGTTCTTGTTGAAGCTCAAACGTGCTGCGTAACACAAGAATGAACCTCATTGGTTCTTGTTGAAGCTCAAACGTGCTGCGTAACACAAGAATGAACCTCATTGGTTCTTGTTGAAGCTCAAACGTGCTGCGTAACACGAGAATGAACCTCATTGGTTCTTGTTGAAGCTCAAATGTGCGGCGTAACACCAGAATGAACCTCATTGGTTCTTGTTGAAGCTCAAACGTGCGGCGTAACACAAGAATGAACCTCATTGGTTCTTGTTGAAGCTCAAACGTGCGGCGTAACACAAGAATGAACCTCATTGGTTCTTGTTGAAGCTCAAACGTGCTGCGTAACACAAGAATGAACCTCATTGCTTCTTGTTGAAGCTCAAACGTGCTGCGTAACACAAGAATGAACCTCATTGGTTCTTGTGGAAGCTCAAACGTGCTGCGTAACACAAGAATGAACCTCATTGGTTCTTGTTGAAGCTCAAACGTGCTGCGTAACACGAGAATGAACCTCATTGGTTCTTGTTGAAGCTCAAACGTGCTGCGTAACACAAGAATGAACCTCATTGGGTCTTGCAGAAGCTTAAACGTGCTGCGTAACACAAGAATGAACCTCATTGGTTCTTGCGGAAGCTCAAACGTGCTGCGTAACACTAGAATGAACCTCATTGGTTCTTGTTGAAGCTCAAACGTGCTGCGTAACACTAGAATGAACCTCATTGGTTCTTGCGGAAGCTCAAACGTGCTGCGTAACAAGAGAATGAACCTCATTGGTTCTTGTTGAAGCTCAAACGTGCTGCGTAACAAGAGAATGAACCTCATTGGTTCTTGTTGAAGCTCAAACGTGCTGCGTAACACGAGAATGAACCTCATTGGTTCTTGTTGAAGCTCAAACGTGCTGCGTAACACGAGAATGAACCTCATTGGTTCTTGTGTAAGCTCAAACGTGCTGCGTAACAAGAGAATGAACCTCATTGGTTCATGTTGAAGCTCATACGTGCTGCGTAACACTAGAATGAACCTCATTGGTTCTTGCTGAAGCTCATACGTGCTGCGTAACACAAGAATGAACCTCATTGCTTCTTGTTGAAGCTCAAACGTGCTGCGTAACACAAGAATGAACCTCATTGGTTCTTGTTGAAGCTCAAACGTGCTGCGTAACACAAGAATGAACCTCATTGGTTCTTCCTGAAGCTCAAACGTGCTGCGTAACACAAGAATGAACCTCATTGGTTCTTGTTGAAGCTCAAACGTGCTGCGTAACACGAGAATGAACCTCATTGGTTCTTGTTGAAGCTCAAACGTGCTGCGTAACTCAATAATGAATCTCATTGGTTCTTGTTGAAGCTCAAACGTGCTGCGTAACACAAGAATGAACCTCATTGGTTCTTGCAGAAGCTCAAACGTGCTGCATAACACGAGAATGAACCTCATTGGTTCTTGCAGAAGGCCAAATGTGATGCATAACACTAGAATGAACCTCATTGGTTCTTTCTGAAGCTCAAACGTGCTGCGTAACACGAGAATGAACCTCATTGGTTCTTGCAGAAGGTCAAATGTGATGCATAACACTAGAATGAACCTCATTGGTTCTTGTTGAAGCTCAAACGTGCTGAGTAACATGAGAATGAACCTCATTGGTTCTTGCTGAAGCTCAAACGTGCTGCGTAACACCAGAATGAACCTCATTGGTTCTTGTTGAAGCTCAAATGTGCGGCGTAACACCAGAATGAACCTCATTGGTTCTTGTTGAAGCTCAAACGTGCGGCGTAACACAAGAATGAACCTCGTTGGTTCTTTTTGAAGCTCAAACGTGCGGCGTAACACAAGAATGAACCTCATTGGTTCTTGTTGAAGCTCAAACGTGCTGCGTAACACAAGAATGAACCTCATTGCTTCTTGTTGAAGCTCAAACGTGCTGCGTAACACAAGAATGAACCTCATTGGTTCTTGTTGAAGCTCAAACGTGCTGCGTAGCACAAGAATGAACCTCATTGGTTCTTGTGGAAGCTCAAACGTGCTGCGTAACACAAGAATGAACCTCATTGGTTTTTGTGGAAGCTCAAACGTGCTGCGTAACAAGAGAATGAACCTCATTGGTTCTTGTTGAAGCTCAAACGTGCTGCGTAGCACAAGAATGAACCTCATTGGTTCTTGTGGAAGCTCAAACGTGCTGCGTAACACAAGAATGAACCTCATTGGTTTTTGTGGAAGCTCAAACGTGCTGCGTAACAAGAGAATGAACCTCATATGTTCTTGTGGAAGCTCAAATGTGCTGCGTAACAAGAGAATGAACCTCATTGGTTCTTGTTGAAGCTCATACGTGCTGCGTAACACAAGAATGAACCTCATTGGTTCTTGTGGAAGCTAAAACGTGCTGTGTAACACTAGAATGAACCTCATTGGTTCTTGCTGAAGCTCAAACGTGCTGCGTAACACGAGAATGAACCTCATTGGTTCTTGTTGAAGCTCATACGTGCTGCGTAACACGAGAATGAACCTCATTGGTTCTTGCAGAAGGTCAAATGTGATGCATAACACTAGAATAAACCTCATTGGTTCTTGCTGAAGCTCAAACGTGCTGCGTAACACGAGAATGAACCTCATTGGTTCTTGCAGAAGGTCAAATGTGATGCATAACACTCGAATGAACCTCATTGGTTCTTGTTGAAGCTCAAACGTGCTGCGTAACACAAGAATGAACCTCACTGGTTCTTGTTGAAGCTCAAACGTGTTGCGTAACACGAGAATGAACCTCATTGGTTCTTGTTGAAGCTCAAACGTGCTGCATAACACGAGAATGAACCTCATTGGTTCTTGCTGAAGCTCAAACGTGCTGCGTAACACTAGACTGAACCTCATTGGTTCTTGCAGAAGGTCAAATGTGATGCATAACACAAGAATGAACCTCATTGGTTCTTGTTGAAGCTCAAACATGCTGCATAACATGAGAATGAACCTCATTGGTTCTTGCTGAAGCTCAAACGTGCTGCATAACACCAGAATTAACCTCATTGGTTCTTGCAGAAGGTCAAATGTGATGCGTAACACGAGAATGAACCTCATTGGTTCTTGTTGAAGCTCAAACGTGCTGCGTAACACAAGAATGAACCTCATTGGTTCTTGCAGAAGGTCAAATGTGATGCATAACACTAGAATGAACCTCATTGGTTCTTGTTGAAGCTCAAACGTGCTGCGTAACATGAGAATGAACCTCATTGGTTCTTGCTGAAGCTCAAACGTGCTGCGTAACACCAGAATGAACCTCATTGGTTCTTGTTGAAGCTCAAACGTGCGGCGTAACCCCAGAATGAACCTCATTGGTTCTTGTTGAAGCTCAAACGTGCTGCGTAACATGAGAATGAACCTCATTGGTTCTTTCTGAAGCTCAAACGTGCTGCGTAACACGAGAATGAACCTCATTGGTTCTTGCAGAAGGTCAAATGTGATGCATAACACTAGAATGAACCTCATTGGTTCTTGTTGAAGCTCAAACGTCCTGCGTAACATGAGAATGAACCTCATTGGTTCTTGCTGAAGCTCAAACGTGCTGCGCAACACCAGAATGAACCTCATTGGTTCTTGTTGAAGCTCAAACGTGCGGCGTAACACCAGAATGAACCTCATTGGTTCTTGTTGAAGCTCAAACGTGCTGCGTAACATGAGAATGAACCTCATTGGTTCTTGCTGAAGCTCAAACGTGCTGCGTAACACCAGAATGAACATCATTGGTTCTTGCAGAAGCTCAAACGTGCTGCGTAACACAAGAATGAACCTCATTGGTTCTTGTTGAAGCTCAAACGTGCTGCGTAACACAAGAATGAACCTCATTGGTTCTTCCTGAAGCTCAAACGTACGGCGTAACACAAGAATGAACCTCATTGGTTCTAACACAGCTTCCGTTTAGTTTGATGTGTGTGTTGATGAATGTGTATATGTGGATAAAAGAGTCAATTAAATCCATTAATCATATAAAGCGATCATGTCTCTTCAGAAAATTTGGACTAAACTACGATCTCTCTTCACTTTTTGAAGTGTTGAAGTGGTAGTAATATAGACTGTCAATGGAGGGACAGAAATAACTCAAAATGAATGAAAGACTTATGGGTTTGGAACTATATGAGGGTGAGTAAATGATGACAGACTATACATTTTTGGGTGAACTAACCCTTAAAAAAAAACAAAAAAAAACTCACAAAAAAAAAAAACACTCACACTAGACAGGATTATTATTATATAACTTAACATACTTGAGTTTGTCCAGATGGTTGAGAGCATCAGAGAGCAGCTTCACTCCTGAATCTCCTGGGTGATTGCAGCTCAGATCCAGCTCTCTCAGGTGTGAAGGGTTTGAACTCAGAGCTGATGCCAGAGCAGCACAACCTTCTTCTGTCACCAAACACTGAGATAATCTACAACAACAGGAAGTGAACATGTTAGTGTGCTTCATCTACTGGTGGCCTCTGCTTGATCTAATTAGGTGTTCAAGCACGAAGTGCTGAAAACCTATTGTATTTGCTAGAAAGAAAAAAAAAATCCCCTAAAACGCATCGTGCAGCCCAAACCGTAAGGGCTGGAGCTGTGAAACTTTGTCAGATGGTAGGGCCTCGAATTGTGGAGAAGCTATCAGAGTATGACCCCGATTGGCCCATAGGTGGCGCTACAGCAACCAAAAGTACTAACTTGCTCATAACTCCTAGACCCTTTGACTTAGCTTCAATGTTTTTACACCACTGTAATCCCTGGCTCAAGACGGACAAGATGTATATCTCGGATTTCCATTTGGAGCAAAAAAAAATTGTTATTTCGGTTTTTGTCCAAAACCCACTTTTGCGAACTAGTCCCTGGTTTTTTGCCCAATCGGGACCAAACCAGTCTAGGCCTATTCTCTGGACTCTCTAGATCAATAATTATCGAAAAAAAGTTGAAATTTTGCATTTGGTTGGCTGTAACAGGCTCATTTAGATAGTGGTCTGTGGCAAAATTCAGTCAAAAGCCCCTAAATCCCCCCCAAAAAGTCACAACTTCACAAAAATTGGTGAGCATATGTGTCCTAACATGGTTAGGAAGCGTGCAAAGTTTCGTGAGGATCGGATCATAGGTGGCGCTATAATCGCCAAAAAGGTCTCTCATTATTAGGTGTTCAAGCACGAAGTGCTAAAAACCTATTGTATTTGCTAGAAAGAAAAAAAAAATCCCCTAAAACGCATCGTGCAGCCCAAACCGTAAGGGCTGGAGCTGTGAAACTTTGTCAGATGGTAGGGCCTCGAATTGTGGAGAAGCTATCAGAGTATGACCCCGATTGGCCCATAGGTGGCGCTACAGCAACCAAAAGTACTAAATTGCTCATAGCTCCTAGACCGTTTGACTTAGCTTCAATGTTGGTTACAACATGGTTAGGAAGCGTGCAAAGTTTCGTGAGAAAAAAAAAATCCCCTAAAACGCGGTTTTTGTCCAAAACCCACTTTTGCGAACTAGTCCCTGGTTTTTTGCCCAATACTATTCTCGGGACTCTCTAGATAAATAATTATCGAAAAAAGTAGAACTTTTGCTTTTGATTGGCTTTAACAGGGTCGTTTACAAAAGGGATGGGACAAAATGCACCCAAATTTATATAAATCCTAAAGGAAAACTCAAAATTTTCACAAAAATTGATGAGCATATGTCTCATAACATGCCAAAGAAGCATGCACAGTTTCATGGAGATCGGACCATAGGTGGCACTATAACTGTTAAAAAGCTTTAAAACCATGCATTTCCAATGTTAAATTGACTGTATTGATTGTAAATGGTGTTTTACATCTATTATGTCCATGGATAAATGCATGTTAAATAAAATTGAATGCCTTTCGATGCTTTTGTGCTTAAATCCCTGAACTGCTTGATTACCGATAAATGCTGCTTGTTGTAAGTTATAATTTCAAAATATAAAACTCTATTTTTACCCATAAAACCTAAAAGAATTAACCCTCTGGGGTCGACAGGTCGACAGGGCCTTTTGTTGGATTTTATTCACATAGCAGCAAACAACTTAAAATATGCATTTATATCATTTTTGGTCATGCGGTTAAACAGCAAAACATCATTTGAAACTGAAAAAAATTTACTTTAATTTGTAATCAAAACAAAACAAACAGGATGTTTTCTGCCATCTCTGTGAACTTTTTTCTGCAGTGCTTCACAAAAAAATTAAACAAAACTCAGTAAATATTTGAAATAACCCGAAATAACCCGATCTGTACAGTTGCGTCTCTCTTTTTCCTGCGCTTCCAGTTTTGGCACGATTCTCTCACAAACTGAGTTTCGCAAGCGAGAAGAGGAGGGCGGGTCCACCTTCATCATGTAGCCAAATCAGATGAGCTTCTCGCTGACAATCATTTTACTCTGATCTGATTGGTTCAATAAACACGCCAGTTACCAGAACACATCTCAATCTTTATTTGGTTCAGAAATGTTCTCATTGCCAAAATGGTACTTTTAAAGCACACAAACATGTTAAATAAATAAATATATAAATATTTTCCCTTTAACATTTATTTTAATAGCATCACTAAATTATGCACCATTTATCACCTGCAATATGTTTATAAATATTTTTATTTTTATTCAGTTTTTATTCAGACATAATTCATTTTTCATTCGTCAAATCTGGACACAAAGAAAGCATTTTGTTAGGTGGGCTTTTCCCCGAATTTGTTTAAACTGTCTATATACTGTATACCAATACATAATTTACCCTTCGCTAAGCCCAGCCCTCCCTAGTTACTGTTGCTATGCCTGTCAAGCTTTCGCGGCTGGCCCATCTACTATAGTGTGGATGCACCGGCTGTCAGACATTCCCAATGAGATAATTAGTAATTTTCGGCGAACAAGTGAAATATCTGAGAGAGCAAGACAAAAGGGACTACAGTATGCATTCGAGGGATATATTCACGACATTATATGCAACCGATTAGAGAATAATTTCTTAAAAATTGAAGTTAAAGCCTAACGTTATAGTCCCAGCGCAAGCAGCAGCGCCTCATACACCGACCGTTCAAATGGGAAACACAAATTGAGGAACAGCTATGTTCATACACAGCAGGGTATGTGAAAATAATCGTAATAATTATAAATCAAACAGCTTATCAATAAATCTTGTGGAATAACACTAATACCGGGAGAGCCGCGATCGGATTGGGTTAAGTTAAGGGGTAACGTTAGTAGGACGTCGATTAACAAAATGCTAAAATATATTTTAAAGTATGTCAGAGAGCCTTTGTCTAGTCTCTTTAATCGTCTTATTTTACGTTATCATTATGACCAAAGAACCGTCAATATTTACAAGCAATAGGTGTTTTTGTTAAGCATGTCGACATTTACCAGAATGGGTTTCGCACATAGGTGCTAGATCATGCCAATCATTTCTCCCCTTGGCTTTTAGATTTTCTGGAAGGAAAACAATTCCTCTCCCCCGTCCAAACTTTTAGTATACCGGTATCAGATTTGCACAATCCATACACACAATGCTTCAGCATGTTCCCTCGTTCGAAAGCTTGCCAGACTTCCCGCGCATAGTTACGGTTGCTAAGACATGATTGGCCAGTGGCGGTTTTCGGGCGTGGCTTAGCGAAGGGTCAATTAAAATGTAAGTACTCTGAAAAAGAAAGTATAAAAATCGAGTGTCTGTAGTCCTCTCAGAGCTGCAATCAACACAGCTCATTATTTCATTCACTCCCACCCCCTCCCATCTGGGATCCTTACAAAGCCACGCCCCCAAAACACCCTGCCACCCTTGAACGCACGCTGCCAACACCCTGCCCTTGAACGCTCTGCTCAAGGACGCGGATACCAGCGCCGCGGAGAGGAGCAGTGCATTTAGTGACATCATGTCAGAATCACATGTAATAGGGCATTTCAGAATGTTTGTAAACAATAGGCACCGCGATACTTCCGGGTGGCGGAACGCGAGCGGCTTCTATTGACTAACTGAAGAGATCCAGCCGGCAACTGAACAGTTACATAGTTAAAATCATTGTTGTTGATCAAAGTTGAAACGATGGCGAAAACATGTTGTGTTTGGGGTTGCGCCGCCAGATATACAGCAAAAGGTGTAGGTTTATCGATTTCCTTCAGAAAAAAGTTAATCTATCCAGCAGAACCTGTGGGTGAGGAGGTTAAAGCGAGTGGACGTCGTCAAAAGTGCATGTCGTCTGAGCCTGAGCCCGATTTAAACACAACCATTTTTAATACGTGGGTCGTTATATAACTGACGTTCTCAACTAACTTAGTTAATTTCTATTACTTTCTATGTTACTTTCTTTTGAGCGGTGTGGAGTAAATGCTTCTTCATCGTAAATGCTTCTGATTGGCCATTGCGTTCAATAAATCATCACATATGTCTGTGATTGGCTACATCGCTCATCGCTGCAGTCATGAAAAATATAGACAATCAACTTAAGACAATCCTCATTAAACCCATAATAAATGTCATATTTATCTGTACCAAACATAATTTGAATAAGGTTATTTAACAGTCCACACTGCATAAATTATAAAAGAAATATAGATTAATCCTTCTCATAATTTTCTCTGTTCTTTAGTTTAACTTTACTCAGATAGAATGGCTCCTGCATGTCCTGTCACTTTAAAATCTGCCGCTGCTGACAGGATCTCACGCATCTCATTCTCTCAATACTATTTACTTCCATTTAAGATTTTATTTTACTTATTTAAGACTGTTCTTGTGAGGATACTCGACAAAATGGACATTCTGGCATACATGTGTGTGTTATTGTTCGTTAATGCGCGAGAGAGAACTCGACACTGGCGCGCGTCTTTCTGTACGTTGTGTGTGTGTGTGTGTCAGGAGGACATTAACTGAAAGCGCGTTCTCTTTTGTCTTGTCACGAAGGAATGGTAAAACTTTAAAGCATTTGCATGAATAAGAGCGTGATCATAATCCTAGCTAAATGATGACAGAAAGAAAGAACTGATGGATTGCCTTTAAATACTTTAAAACGTTAAAGCTGGACAAAAAGTCGTATATGCTTTGACAGCACTTGTTGTCATACATTGCTGACAGAAAATTTTGCGGTTTGAATTCCGGTTTGACTCGTTAGGCCTACACAGAATGTTTTTTTAGTAAGCTACACAGACTGTTCTTCATTTAATATTTAGCTAATTTCCTGAATCAACCAACTCACATCTCCTTTCTTTCTTTTCATCCATGATGACATTAGTCAAGCTGTTTCTGGCGTTTCATCACTGACTGTGTCGCAATGTATTTTTATAGTCAATATTTCACACAGTCTCGGTCCTGCTCCTCCGTGCCGTGGCGATGACTGCGTGCGATTAAAAGTCACAAACAAACGAATTTGAAAGTGGGGGGACATGTCCGCATAGGAAATTACACCCGTGGGTAAAACATCATCCCCGGACTTTATGAACTATGAAGTGCTGGATCGAAGTATGGATCTCAATCACACTGTGTCGCTTGGACCCGCCCTGCTCTGCTTCTGATAGGCTTGTAACATGTTAGAGCTGCGATCCTCTCATATGATTGGTAGGTGAAATCAATTGACTCGAAAATATTAAACCGTATGCAAGATCACAATTTTTTTCTCCTCTCACGGCCACACGCCGGAGATCCGGCACTGTGCCGGAGTACTTTAAGCCCTGCAAATGTATTCGTTTTTATTTGTTTTATTCATAGATATTTCTAGTTTGAGGGAGTCCCGCAAATCGTTTTATTCTCCCGCAATCTGTACACTCGGCCATCAGATCTAGTCCCGCGCCGCGGTCTAGTGGGTTCCCAGATAGCAAACTGACATTGAATCAACGTGGAAATGACGTCTCTCATGACATTGAAACAACGTTGATTTTGCTCGTTGAACCAACGTCAGACGCGGCATTCTTCAAAGCTAAATGAAAATCGAAAATTGGTTTGCTTTCATAACGTTGAAACAACGCTTTGATTTCAAGTTGATTTTCCGTTAGTTTTGAAAGAATGACGCGTCTGACGTTGGTTCAACGTTAATTCGATGAGCAAAACAATGTCAGATCAACGTTGTTTCGATGTCATATTTCCACGTTGATTCAATGTCAGTTTGCTATCTGGGTTGGGAGTGCACGTCTCTAGATCAAAGAATCTAAGCTCTAATGATCATGTTAACTATGTCTGAATTTCCACCACGTCTGTTTTTGAATCAACTGTTGAATTGTAGATTAGGCTAAGTGCCGACGGTGTGTCTCCCTCCAAGCAATTTACTAGTGTTGCCATAGGGACGCTTCGGCTTTTGCCACCCGGAAGAACGTCTATTATTGTTGTGACGTCATGGTGAATTGTCGTATAAGATGCCTAACTTTATCATTATTAATATAAACAACTAACATGGCTGGTAGTACTCACTATCAAGCTAGCATATCGATACCGGTAATGATAAAGTTCGTATTAAAGAGACAGGTGTCTATTTGGGACTCGGCTATTATTTTAAGTTTTACGGTAATTCAATCAGGTTTATTTATCATACAACAAGGGAAGGCTGTTTAAACCTAACTGAGTTACACTGACCCAATAATCAATTTCAACATCCAGCACATGTGGATTTGTGGATTTTCTCCCATTCTTTTTTGAAGGTCCTCTAATGCTCTGTCAAGTTGGATGGGGACCATCTCAGGCCACAAACAAGGGACACCCTGGACAGATGGCCAGTTCACCACAGGGCTCACACAAACACACATATCGTCGCTGTCCGATGAAAACCGCGTATGTCCATTTTGCCGATTTTGAGATTTTTTGACGGATAGAATGTCCAGGTTCATTTCCGTACACAGCATGCTTCACATTATCTAAATGACCAATGAAAAGTTGTGAAATCATGTCATCTGATTTCCACGTATATCCATTTGCTGTCAAAGCTGTCAATAACGCAGCGTATCTCCTCGCCCTGTGGAGGCATCTCGCCGGTCTCGTGAAGTTTCATCTTAAGTGTCTCTGAGACCCCATTTACACCTGGTATTAAAATGCGAGCTGTATCCAGATAAGTTATCTGGATAATAAATAACGCATGTTAATGCAAGGAGTAAGTACGTTGTGATCGGACTGTGATCGGATCTGCCTGACCACATCTGGAGGTAGTCTGGCTCGCATTGTGTTCGGATCTTTACTAGGTGTAAACGCAATCTGGTTGTTGAAACCACATATGTATATTTTACTCCTTCCAAGAAAGCTAAAAAATAAACGAGTGAGAGCGTGTTATATAGGCTATATGACATGTTATAGTCAGATATGACGGCGCTACTGTGACATGCATCACCGCAGATGAGTAGCTGAGCATCTATTCATCAAGCCAACGTGCAAACATCTAGCCTGGTAATACCAGACTCTGCTACTTCACTTTGCTTCGTAGACAGAGTCTGGAATGGCATAATAGAGAAGTGTTTTCTCTCTCGCAAGGGGGCGCTTCTCTGGAGTTTAAAATCATTGGTTACCCGTAAGCCAATCAGCCAAGTTTATTTATGACATATGTTATGCGCCGACACGGACACATTGAGACATTATGCATCGAACTCAAATCTATGATCAAACTTTCACTGTAAACAGGGAGCGGCGCTTTTGTAAGGGCTGCAAAATCTGTGCCAACCGGGAATGAACAATTCACAAACTAGGTTATTTATATGAATTACTGAGTTGCGGCCGCCCCGCAACGTCGGCGTGCCCCAGCTCTCACGAGTCATGAATGATTTAGCTTCCGCCGCCCCGCGATCGGGCGAGACCGAACCGCTGCTCTCGCGAGTCATGAATAGGAAGTTCATTTTACTGATTTTCTGAGTCATTCGAGTAATTTCGTTTATAAGTGGCTTAATGTTATAATTTTAACATCCAAATTCCCCGATTACATCCACCTACGCAATGTTGATCATATTCTGAATTAAGAAATCATAATGCAGTAAAAATGATTTACAGGGAACATAAATAATCACTTTACCTTCCGAGTCTTACGTTCATTTGTCACGTGACATACACAATGAACAGATCATAACATATCTGGGACTAATGCAGCAGGATGTCGTAAACGAAATATGGTGGATTATTATTATGATAATAATAATATGATAATAAGAGCGCACCAGGAGCGTTCACAGCCGAGGAGACCGACTCTCTTGTCGTGGCCGTAAAAGACGGAGAACTGACGTTGAATGGGGGTAAGTTATGTCCTTATAGTTATGCATATAGTTATGGCCAAACAGGTCTGATCCGTCATTACTACAATTAGCCTGAAAAAATTGGGTAGGCTAAATGCCTCAGTGTCACAGTCCTCCGTCTGCACCAGTCTGTCTTGTCTTCAGCACTACACTTCCCTCGTCACCCTATCCAGTGTTCACTCCCTCATCAGCCACCTGTTCCTCGTCTTGATCATCTGTTTCACCTGTTTTCACCCCATTATGTTTGATTCATCTGTGTATTTAGTTCCCTCAGTTTTACTCTGTCATTGTCGGTCGATGTCTATTGATGTCTATTGTTAACCGTGTGGTGCCCGTGTTCCTGTCTTCCTGCCTGTTTATATATATTAAATCTGTTCTTTGCCAATATTCCGGACTCCTCGTTCCTCTGCCTGAACCACACCGTGACACTAAGCTTGAAGTGTTAATATTTTTCCTAAATGCCTAAGCTTGAAGTGTTATAATGATTTGCAAAAATAAAAACGGCTGCATCTGTGTTGATGAGAGATTCAAAAGTGTATGCGCGTTGTGCAAGCTACATAATGGCCAAGCATGCTGGTTTTTGCTGGTATACGTTGCAAATAGAGGGGCAGCAAAATTGTTTTTCGCCTAGAGCGGCAGAAGTGCACGCGCCGGTCCTAGCTGTAAACACTGATGATGCGAGCGAAATACCGGAGTGAACATGGCTGTAAACAACTTTTGCTTCAGTTTGAAAAACCCCAGAATGTTCTCCATAACAGAGCGAATTGCATCCCGTGTCTTATTTCCCATTTCTGCGGTCGTTTCGGTTTTCGATTGCTCTAACCTACAATGTAAACTCGGCGCTTCGCGTCTACGTCACGGCTCTCAGCCCGCCCTCTGTTCGTTGATTGGCCGGCTGTTTTCAGGCCAGTGGAAAACTGAAAGATAGGCCGCTATCTCAGACTGACTACAGGAGCGAAATGAAATTAGCGGAAGTAGGAAGTCTGACGTAGTCAGGCTAGCAAACATCGCAAATAAAAGTGAAAGTAAGTCACAGACGCTTAACACACAATCATCTTCAAGTAAAGAAATGAAATGATCTTACCAGGGCTGTTGCCACTCTCTTATTGATGTCTTTGTTTTTGAATTTGATCAATAAAATGCAGCTCATATCTGTTGCTTTTGGTGGCATGCAATCCATTAAATCTGCATACAGGCCCGGTTCTACGGGGGTGCTTGAGGGTGCTAAGCACCCTCAAACAAAAGTGAAAGCACCCTCAGATTAATTTTTTATTAGCACACATGTAAACGAGATTTCCCGACAAAAGAAACACAGACGGATTTCACACCCAAATAATAGGTTACACAAATATAGGTTACAAAAACTAAATCCATTAACGCGATTCCGATTCCGAGTGAAGATTGCGCGAGACACAAGAGAACTGTATCCATGAAACTGACCGCAGTGGCAAATAGTGCTCAGCTTGATGTCAAAAACATCAAATTTAACCACTAGCTAGATCTCTTAATTAAGAGCGAACTAAATGAATGCTCTGCTAGTTAACTGGAGATGTTTTATCTGTAGTAAGTAAATCTGTTCCTCAATATTTCCAAAAGTGGTGGGTACAAAATTACTCATGACAAAATCTGGTGGGGATCGACATAGAGTGACCAGCATTTAATCTTTAAATCAGCTGTTTCGTTTAAAAGGACTGATTCATTGTCGTCAGAACCTAAATGTCTAAAATGTATGTTACTTATATTAACTTATTTATTCAACTGCAGAATAAAATCAGTTTCAATAATTCAATTTGTATATAGGCTACTGCTGTTATTTGGGGATAAAGCACTATGTGTAATTTCTTAACTATGAAATGATATGTAAAGGATAAAAACTCATACAGGGACATAGGCTACTCGATCATGGATATCGCATATTGTTTAACATTTGAGCACCCTCACTATTTTCAAAAGCACCCTCAGTGATTTGGTTCTAGAACCGGGCCTGTCTGCATATAACGCGGGAGCTGAAGATCGGATTTATATTATATCCGTTCTGCAAAAACACATTTATGTGGCCAGGTGTAAATGGAATCGGTCAGAACACTTATTATCCGGATAACTTATCTGGATACAGATCTCATTTTAATACCAGGTGTAAATGGGGTCTGAAAGCTGAAAGCTCAGCATTAGATTTCCGAATAAAACTGTGAGGTAAAGTATTATCAAACATTTGTTTTTGACAACTGTTCAAGACTTTCCTTTACAGTAGGCCTAACTTTATCGAGTTAAAAGTTTCCCCCCTGATGCCAGACATAGTGGAGAGGAGTGACAAAATGACAGTAGGATTGTGTAAACAAAGTATCAGTCTAGCATCGCCATGTCAGTGTATTGATTCATTGTCTCTTCATAGTTTGCAAGAGACATTTAATAAACTGAGCGTATTTGATAAACTGGGCGTAGCCTACTCATCTGTCAATATGAAACGTGATCTTTGGTCATTCTAATTAATGATTGGAAGAACGCGTATCGATCATCGTTACTGTACAATATGCACGTGTGTCCATGACAACGCTACGTTCAGCTGCTTTTGAAATTACGTGTTTTTTTCACTTCCTGATAAGTAACCGTTTTGGACATACGTGAGTTTATCGGGCAGCGACGATATATTCACACCTATGTACAATTTAGTCTCTCCAATTCACTTATACCCCTTTTCCACCGAAAAAAGAACTGGTTCGGAACTGGTGCTGGTTCAAAGTTGGTTCGGAGTTGGTTTAACTTGCGAACCCGTTCAGAACCTGTTTGTTTTTCCACTGACTAGAGCACCCAGGGAACGATGTCATTACGACACTGTGCACGTCGCTAGAAACACTTGCAAGTACATTGCTTTGGGATTATCTCTAACTCGTGTACCAAGAAAACTTTAAAAACAATTGAAATATGTAAGTCTTTTAATCTTTTCGTTTGATATGTTGTCTTTTCTGATAAGTTATGTACCCCTGTCTTGTGTCTTTTTTCTTTCCATTTATTTGTTCTATATCGTGACAGTTTTCTTCTTCGCTTATGTTTCAAATAAAAAATAAATAAATAAATAAAAATGCTTGCATGTTTCTGCAGTTTCTCCTGGCTTTGCGATGGTCAGAAAAGATGTTTAGAGCACATCTAAACCCGCCCCATCCCCGGCGTAAACATGACGTGCTAAAAGAACTGGTTCCAAAGCGGCACCAACTCTTTGCTGGACTAGAATCCAGCAAAGAGTTGGTGCCGCTTTGGAACCAGTTTTCCCGGCCGCGAACCGGTTCTTTGGCTGTCGAAACACAAAGAACTGGTTCGCGCGCAGGCACCGGCTCCGAACCGGCCCTCAAAATGCTTTGGTGGAAAAGGGGCTTTATTGGATTGTGGAGAAAACCTGAGTGCAAGGAGGAAACCCACACCAACACAGAGAGAAAATGTAAACTCCATTCAGAAAGGCATTATTTACATATGCACTATGGCATTTGCAGTATAAATTGATGTGAAAAAATAAAGCATTTCAGAATAAGTTTGCCACGATATGTCCTTGTGTGGTTATTTTTCATAGAGCCTCAAGTACCTCAGTATGTTGAGTTGACAGTTTAGATTCTTCAGTCCGGCACAGAGCAGCTTCACTCCTGAATCCAGCAGGTCATTGTTACTCAGGTCCAGCTCTCTCAGGGAGGAGTTTGAAGACTGTAGAACTGAAGACACGGTTTCACAGCACTGATTGCTGAGCTTACAGTGTGCCAACCTAAATGAGAGAAATGAGAAACAAATCATTACAAAAACAATATTATTAATACAGACTGTTTATTTTATGGTACTGTATGGATTTTTATGTCATGTTGCAACCTTATGCTGGCTGTAGTGTTAAGTATTTTTTTACATCAATTTGCACTATATAACAAAGGAAAAAGCAAAAAAAAAAAAAAAAAAAAAAGATTTGTGATACTGATATATTTACTTTGCTTATGTACACAAAGCCTTAACTCAGTACTTATTTAAAGCACATAATCTGGAGCAGATTGCAGTTTAAAGTCATTTTTGGATATGATGCCACAAGATTTGCACATCTGGATTTGTTGATTTTCTCCCATTCTTCTTTGCAGGTCTTCTAATGCTCTGTCAGGTTTGATGGGGACCATCTCAGGCCACAAACAAGGGACACCCTGGACAAATGGCCAGTTCACCACAGGGCTTACACAAAGACACACACCTATGGACAATTTAGTCTCTCCAATTCACTTATTGGATTGTGGAGAAAACCTGAGTGCAAGGAGGAAACCCACACCAACACAGAGAAAATACAAACTCCACACAGAAAGGCCTTTAATTACATATGCACTATGGCATTTGCAGTATAAATTGATGTGAAAAATAAAGCATTTCAGAATAGGTTTGCCAAGATATGTCCTTGTAAGTACCTCAGTATGTTGAGTTGACAGTTTAGACTCTTCAGTACGGCACAGAGCAGCTTCACTGAATCCTGCAGGTCATTGTTACTCAGGTCCAGCTCTCTCAGGGAGGAGTTTGAAGACTGTAGAACTGAAGACACGGTTTCACAGCACTGATTGCTGAGCTTACAGTGTGCCAACCTAAACGGGAGAAATGAGAAACAAATCATTACAGAAACAATATTACTACAGACTGATGTTTTTATGGCACTGTATGCATTAGGGGTGTAACGGTTTGGTTTATATCACGGTTTTAGATTGACGGTTTTGGTATATGCTGTGGACTACTGGAATAATCGATACAGTCAAATACAGTCAAATAAAAATAAATAAAATAAGAATAAAATGAACAGTGCTTTTCAGGTTTTTCGATTAGGCCTAACATTAGTTTTCAGGTACAGAAATGTAATAAAGTAATCAAATATAAAATAACAGTGTATTTGACTGACGGTTTAGAATTCATGGTTCGGTACAGCAGAGTTGAGAAAACTAAACTTGAATGATTATATTTAAGGATTGTATTTAGTATCATTATAAAGGTCTCATGGTAATTGGTACAAATGTCTCACTCCCAAAGAAGTAAAGCAAAAGGTAATAAAGTTCTTAAAAATATAGAAATATCTTGCACACAGAAGGGTGTGTCTTTGAGTTAACACCTTCTGATCATTTGTCTGAATGCTAATTTCCACTGTTCCTAACAATTGGTCAAACTTCTACCCCCCGTAAGTATGGAGGGGGAATACAGTAAATTTCCACTAAACTCATGTTTTACATATCAAATAAGGTCTGGCTATATAAGGAAAATGCAACGAGAGCTCAGAGCTGTTTTTTCTGCATCAGATCAGCTTGTGAATGCGGTGTCGCTGAGACTCAGCGTTCATGTAGTTCATAATGTCGGCTAAAGGATTTTCCTCTTTGTTCTAGAAAATTTGATGGTTTGCATTGATTATCTTCCAATTGATTATGAAATTGTAATAATACATTTACTTGACATAATAAATTGTTATATTTGATTATTCTAACAGACTTTGACTTTATTTTCATTAGAGTTAAAATGAATAGTAAAACATTTACGTATATTTAATGATGCACAGATATCATTGAAAAACCTTTTCATTTATGGAGTCAGATGAAACAAGTTAATACATAAGATAAAATATATTGCATTTAATTAAAAATCCCTTTGCCATGGGAAAGACGGAACACGCGTGAGACCTTCACCTCTAATCGAATACCGCCATTGGATCAATTTAGCAGGTCTTACATTATCAACTAGGCTATCAATCGCAACTTAGATTAAATGAAAAAAAATCAGAATCATCCTCTCATTTTCTCTGACTCCCTAGTTATTTTTTATTTTATTTGTTTTACATTCAAAATTGTTTTAATCAGGACATTTGTCAAGTTGGGCAAGTACAATTCTCTTACACTTGTCTCTTCAAAAAAACACATGTGTCCCAGGACCAGTGTTAATGTCAAGCCCTGATATATTTTCCTTGATTGGTTTTCTCTGAAAATAATTTTTTTTTTTAAATTAAAGTAAAAGAGTGACGCACGTTCATTGCATTTTACCGTGATGAGAGTCTAATGTCTTAACCCCCTTAGCCCGACGGCATCGTCGACGATGCCACACGTCACCTCCGATAAATGTTTACATAACTCGATGACAGATTTATCGATTTTCTTACCGTTTTTTCCAGCAGAAAGCTAACGAGCTAGCCATCACGGGGGTGTCTTTCGGGTCTTTCTAGCCTTTACAGAAGGTTTTCTATCCAGCCTGGAACTTGTGCTTCCTTTCAGAGGTTTTCAGCAATAAATCCAAACGCTTTATGTCAAACTTTGATAATCTTGAATCCATAATTCATAAATATTCGGTCATTTTTGCCGCTAGCTCGACGCTAGTGGCCATTCTGGATATCACGTGATGTTTTCACGTGATGGTTTTTGACCAATTACAGGCTGATCCGTCGTAAACATTGGTGTGCGTCATTACGCATGAACCAAGCGCTGATATAGTGGAGAGAGATAAAGACGCACAGAGAAGCGCGATTCACAGAGAAACACAGCGAAATGGACGTAAATAAAGCGCTGGTCTATTTTGGTGCATTGCAGGATGATGGATTTTCAGGAGAACAGAGCTTTTTGACAGATGCGGAACTAGATTACCAGGATAGACCCAGCTGAAGTGCCATTTATTTATTTACTGTAAAAAATTATTATAGTAGTATAAATGTATTATAAAAGAATAAAAAGAAAATAATAAATAAAAGAATAAATAAAATAGAAATGCAAAACCTGTGATGTGGCCCTCTGTGTGATTGCTGATAGGAACTGTTTTGAAGTTTGGCACCAGTGAATTTCATGAGGCCCCAAACGCCTGGACTTCTTTTGGAAAAATGTCAATAGTTTTTGTTCTGTACAAGTTATAATGTTTATTCCTGTGCTCCAGGACTCCAAAGACATGAACAAACCATTTTCCAGAGGAAAATTGCTTAGCTTTTATTTATTTGTGTGTGATTTCAATAAATATTTGAGTGATTTCATTTCCGATTTATTTTTTCATTTGTCTTTATGGTCCCATAACTTATTTTACATTCAGGTGACATCAATGTAACACAAATATGCTGAAAGTTCAATTTGTCCTGAAAAAAAAAGAGGTGTGTCAATTGTCTGTGCACCAAAGGGTTGATATTTTACAAGCTTTTTTAGTAAATGACACCAGACGGAATTTTTTTTGTAAAAATACCCTTAGGTCTCAGAGGGTTAAATAAACTCAACACATTATAATGATTTATCTGTCATCCACCCTCGATTACTTGGAATGTTATGTTTTTATTACTTGGCCCGCCTGACCAGCGGATTATGATCCGCACAGCACTATCGGCAAACTATACGGTTTGAGAATGAACACAGGTCGGGAACCCGCAACAGAGCCCTGACAGTGGAAAAAGTGTATCTGAGCACATGACTGTCTGTCCGAGTTTTGTTGAGAGCCGGAGGCAGCATGAAATTTGACGGAGGCGGACATCTCGTAATTCTCTATGCAGGAAAAACCCCGATAGAGAACTGTGTTTAGTGTTTGTTTATTTGATATACAACTGAAAACTGAGCGTAAAGCAGGAACTGTAGTGGAAATTTAGGACTTGGTACATACGAGTTTTTAAGTATTGTCGATTGAATTTAAAGTTCCAATTAAATATATAAAAAATTGAGAAACTGTAATTAATAATTGTGAAACACAAACCTCAGAACATTGAGTTGACAGTTTGGACTCCTCAGTCCAACACAGAGCAGCTTCACTCCTGAATCCTGCAGGTCATTGTAACTCAGGTCCAGCTCTCTCAGGGAGGAGTTTGATGACTGTAGAGCTGAAGACACAATTTCACAGTGCTGATCTGTGAGATTACAGTCTGCCAAACTGAAAAAAAGGATATCTGATTAAAAGGCATGCAGGTGTCAAGACCACTTCATCTATCATTATGGGCGTATTATGTTCATAGTTCAATGCAGTTGATATTATGTTCATATTTTCACACTCACAGAGCTTTTCTGCAGTTCCTCAGAGCAGGTAACAGTCTCCTTAGACCCTCTTGTGTTGATGTGATCTTGAACTTTTTAGGGTCAAACTCATCCATCACCTCCTCTGACATCAGGATCATGTTTGCCAAAGTTGAACATTGTGCAAGAGAAAGACTTTTTCTTTTTGTTTTAGAGTTTAAAAATGCCTGCATTTCTTTAAGAACAGAATGATCCTTCATCTCAATCAAGCAGTGTGACAGATTCATCCATCTTTCAGGGCTGACATTGTTTTTTTGACCTCGTTTGAGGTTGTGGATTATTTTCTTGATGCTCTCTGGGTTGTTCTCTGTGTGAATCAGCACATCCTGTAAGAGTCTCTGGTTGGACTCCAGTGAGATGCCATGAAGGAATCGAAGTAAAAGATCCAGGTGTCCATTTTTACTCACCAAGGCTTTATTTATAACTTCCTTCAGAATCACATCCAGAGGAACATTCTCACACTGTTTTCTGAACTTTCCTGTGAGGAACATTTTCAGAACTTCACTGTTTTTGTGTAAATAGCAGAAAAACACATACAGTGCTGCAAAAAACTCCTGAAAGCTGAGATGTACAAAGCTGTAAACCTTCCTGTGATAAATCACAGATTCCTCCCTAAAGATCTCAGTGCAAATCCCAGAATACACTGAGGCGTCAGTGACGTCTATGCCGCTCTCAATCAGGTCCTCCTCATAGAACATCACATTGCCCTTCATCAGCTGATTGAAAGCCAGTTCAGCAAGTTTCACAATCACTTCTCTGTTGGACTGCAGGAGTTTCTCTGGATCTCTCTCTTCATACTTCTGGTTCCTCATATGAGTTTGAATGAGGAGGAAGTGTATGTACATTTCAGTCAGAGTTTGAGGGATTTCTGCACTGAGATCTTGTTTCAGGATGTTTTGAAGCACAGTGGATGAGATCCAGCAGAAGACGGGTATGTGACACATGATGCGGAGGCTTCTTGCTCTTCTGATGTGAGAGATGATTCTGCTGGCTTGATCCTCATCACTGATTCTCTTCCTGAAATATTCCTCCTTCTGAGGCTCATTGAATCCCTGAATTTCTGTCACACGGTTGATGTATTTGGAGGGGATCTGATTGGCTGCTGCTGGTCTGGTGGTGATCCAGATGAGAGAAGAGGGAAGCAGATCTCCTTTCATGAGGTTTGACATCAACACACCCACAGATGAAGACTCAGTCACATCAGAAACTTTCTCACTGTCTGAAAACATCAGTGTCAATCTGCTTTCATCCAGACCATCAAAGATCAACACAACTGTACATTCATCATACATCTCTGAGTCCAGATCTTGAAGTTCAGGATGAAAGTCCAGCAGAAGTCTGTGAAGACTGTACTGATGATCTTTAATCAAGTTCAGCTCTCTAAATGGAAGCACAAACATGAAATCTACATCCTGATTGGCTTTTCCCTCGGCCCAGTCCAGAATGAACTTCTGCACAGAGACGGTTTTCCCGATTCCAGCGATGCCTTTAGTAAGAACAGTCTTGATTGTGTCTTTCTTCTCTCTTCTCTTCTCCTCATATCCTGGTTCAGGTGAAGGATCAAAGATGTCATTGCAGTGGATTGGAGTGTCTTGGAGGTTCTTGTAACTTTTCTCCATCTGTAGCACCTCATGTTCTTCATTCACTCCTTCACTCTCTCCCTCTATGATGTACAGCTGTGTGTAAATCCTGTTCAGGAGAGTCTGATTCTCTTGTAGTTTGATTCCCTCAAATAATCTCTCATACTTGTTCTTCATGCTGGTTTTGTGCCGGTCTTTGACTCTCTGAAGATCATCATGCACTGGCTGGTGAGAATCAAGCTGCAGGGCTGCTTCTGTGTCATGATGACTGATGTGTTTCTGACAGGAGGATCTGCTGGTCTGACAGGACACATCTCTGATCTGCTCAGCTCTCCCACCACTGAAAACACATTAAGACTAGGGCTGAACGATTAATTGCATTTGCGATAAAATCGCGATATGATGAAACGCGATTTTGTAATCGCAAGAGCTGCGATTACACTGGTCACTTGACACGCGAGAGAAAAGCAGTCTGCAAGATAAAGCATCAACTTGCCACGCTACGCGGTCTGGCGTCCAGAAAAGAACAGTTTATTGTGTTATTTATTCTCTCCTCTCCTCAACAATCCTGGATCGATTCAGAGAATTTCAGAATCGAGTATGAGCTTAGTTTTTAAACACAGATGCGTGATGACGCTGCGCGTGCTTTAGAAACAAACCGTGTTCTGAATCTGCTTGCTTCTATTCTCTCTCTCTCTCGCTCTCTCTTCCTCACTCACACACACACACACACACGACACCGCTAGAACCTTCCGAAACATAGTAACGTTATTTCATAAAGTTCGGGGTTGAACCGAATTACAAGGACATTCGCGGGCTTCATTGAACAGGTTTTGCCGCTTTGCTTGATGTTATAACGTTACTCTTGCAGTGCGCGTTCTCTCCCGCGGGAATTTTCCTACAAATGCTTCACAGAGGCATTATTTATGTCTTTTGGAATGCAGTTGGCTTATATATTAAAACTATGAAAATCACTGAGAAGGCTGCTTTCATTTTAAAATACTAACGAGTGCTTTGTGAAGAGCGCTCGTGCATGCGGCCGTGAACGACTCATTGGTTAAATGTGCATAAACGTGCATATTTGATATGATATATATAATATTTCTGATTTGAAATCATACCACATTTAGAGAGAAGTTGTTATTAAAGACGCTCCTTTTAAAGGATTAGTTCACTTTTGAAAAAACTTTTGCTGATAATTTACTCACCCCCATGTCATCCAAGATGTCCATGTCTTTCTTTCCTCAGTCGAAAAGAAATTTAGGTTTTTGATGAAAACATTCCAGGATTTTTCTCCATATAATGGACTTCAAAGGGAACCGGATGGTTCAAGTATCAAAAGACGGTTAATAACTGTTTCAGATGCAGCTTCAAATGTCTTTAAACGACACCAGACGATGAATAAGGGTCTTATCATGCGAAACGATAGGTTATTTCAAAACTTATTCCAAAAATGTAACTTTTCTAAGGACAAATGCTAGCCTTGCTATATTCTGTGAGGCGCGTGTGAACTAATCCTTTAAATATAACATAATTTCTATTTATTATAGCCAAATTATTTCTTCCCATTTAGAGTTTCCCGAATATTATTTTTAGGAATGATATTGTTTCTACTTAGTGAAGATTAATACTGCCGCCATTTGGGATAGATAATGACCAACATATTTAAAGGATTGTTTCAATATGATATTAATGCATCTAGCCCAGGTGACAAAAATAATTTCCGTGCAAACGGACATGTAACAGAGAAATGACAGAAAGAAGCATAGAGCCTGTTTAACACTAGAAATGTAGCAGAGCAGAAGAAGCACAAAAGCTGTGCTCGTGAGGAGCTGAATTAGTGCATTCACACAGTGATTTCAGGACTAATGGCAGCATTTATACTAGAGACAACTGCAGCAGATTATGTTGGTATTGGTACATTTAAGGTCAGGATGGTGATTATATCCAGCCAATCTGTATTTGTAAGATTACTGAAACTCTTAATGGCCCTTTCCTGTCAGTCCTAGTTCTCTCTATTGTAAGTTAAATGAGTCGGATTACTGAGACTCCCACCCTTTGTCTCTATGTATGATAATGTTAAGGTTTGAGCAATCTAGTCAGGCTGATTGGATTAGCATCTCAAGGCTCTGAATAACTGCTATGCTGATGAGATCAGGGCTGGGGAATTTCTGGTAATCAGCTGAATCCTATGCCTCATTTGCATGCTTTGTTTAAAAGTGTCTACACCTCTATGTAACTCCTCCCCCTTGTAAGGTATATGAACAGTCTGTATTTTAGTTTAGTCAGACTTGGCTAAGATTTTTGGACAAAGCAGACTACAGCAATCTTTAGAAGAAAAAAGTTAACAAACACTATTGAAATTGATTTCTATACATCGTAATGTTATTTTTTTTCCCCAAAAAATTGTTATTGCACATATATCTGAAAAAGCTTGGCTTTGTTTTTTTCTTCCTTGAGTTTAAAATAACTCCACACAGCAGACATGAGAATTGCTGACAGGTCTCATCTCACTCTAAAAAATTATTTAGATTTTACTGGTTTTCTAAGGCCAAATTAGAACCTGGAAAATGCACATTTCATACGGATTACATTTAGAAGGTAGGCTATTAAGCTATCGATTCGAATTTGTTTGTTTTAAAGTGGACAATTAAAGCTTTAGTGTACAAAGGCTATATATTGTTTCAGTTCTCACACTTCAGTTCACGGAGACCATGAAAGCGCGCCTGATTGTTTTATTTTATTTTACAAAAGCACAACGTTTTCTTTTTATTGTGAGATTACGCAAAATTGCGAATAAAAAGTAGTTGCGAATAATCTATTATTATATTCTGTATGACCAGAAATGATAGAGTATTTTAAGTTGTTTCCACTGTTGATTCCACTGGAAAATGTAAGTGTTCGTGTGGGCGCCTCTCTGCCATGCAGTGCGTCCACACTCCGCACACACACTTGGATATGCATCAAAATTCGTGTGTTTATTTGTGATAATCTTAGCCCTATTATTACTGTCCAACCTGTTTATTAATGAAATGTGACGAATTGCGTTGTTCCTTTTTTTTGGATAAAAGCGTCTTATGTAGCTTAATAAATTTCAGAGATGTTTGCAGACACGGACCCAAAACACACCGCGTCTTCTAAGTCAGGTGACTGTAAATGCACAAAACCCCTTTCCATTGCAGTTTTGCAAAATATTTCTTTTTCGAATTGCCTGAAAAACCTCCTCATGCGAGCGTAAAAACTTTTTGGCGATAAACTGGAGTTTTTGTGAAATGGACGTGTTTCCATTGTGCGTATTTTCATTGCGCAATTTGAAGGGTAATGGAAACGCGGCTATAGACACTTATCCTTGTCATTTGCTTCCTTAGACTTTCACACATAAGCCGACATTACTATCTACATGATCATACTTACACAGGGTCAAAGGTCAAAGCGGGTCCATCACTGAGATTAGGAGGGTCATACATGGATCTGCTATTCTTAATAGACACACAGACGGATACTGGAGATGCTGCTCTCTTCCTGCTGATGATTCTGGAACAAGAAGGATGGAAATTAGGGTTTGCCAACCATTCTGTATAATATGGAATCATCCCGTATTTAAGACATCAAAGAAGCGTTACATAAGAAAGCCATAGAGAACGCAGTTTGTCCTGTATACGCAGGTATACAAATAACAAACTGAGAATCTATCACTCTTTTGGGATTATATGTTTGTATATTTAAGTAACTAGCATATTCTTAACCTTGGACCTCATTTTTGAAACAAAAAATGACCAATAAAGTCTAGAGCACCAAAAGCAGCCAATACTAATCCTCTAAGTTCTCTTTAATTGAAAAATATGCATTTTCATTCATTCAGTTTCAAATTTTATGACCTTGTTTTGAGTAGTTGATGATATTTAATGTGTTGTGTAGCTTTATAAAAGGTTTTTAATGTTTTTGATTAGTATCAATGTTGAAAACAGTTGTATATTTTTTTCAGATACTTTGATGAATAGAAAGTTCAAAAGCACAGTATTTATCTGAAATATAAAGCTTTTATAACAATATACAGTAGAGGTCGACCAATAGTGGATTTTTCCAATACCGATATTTAGGTTTGACCATGCATGCCGATAATCGATTATTCAACCAATATTTTTTAAAATGTATACTGATTAAAAACCAACATATAATACCCCAAGTAAAACAGTGTTGAACTGAAATGAGCTAAATTAAATAAATATATAAAAATGAATATATTAAAATCAGAACTTTTACATAAACTCTACAGAAAATAATTTAAACATTAAAATATTATAGGTCAAATATGTGTTTTTTTTAGCTAGAAACATTTTTAAATTTCATAGGTGACACTTTGTAAGTCCCATTTGTTAACAAGGACGTAATATAGCCTTCATGAACTACGCATGCAATATACAATATACAGTTTTACTGCATGCATTATTATTTGAGCAATACAATTGTACCTTGATCGTTCATGTTAGTTTATAATACATTAACTTATGTAACTTACATTAAGGTAATCAAATCAAATCAAATTAAAATTAAAACTCAATTTAAAATTTATTACTAAATGTTGAAATTAACAAACAGTGAATAATACTTCTAAAGCACGTATTTACCTTAGTTAAAGCTAAAAATTGAATCTTATTGTAAAGTGTTACCATTTCATATAAATCCAAAGAGTCAGCAACGGACGCAAACAGCAAAGGACGCAACCCGGAAAAACTATTGTGTGTGTATTTTTGCCAATAACGATAGCTCCACCAATCAACTATCGGTATTGATATATCGGCAAAACCGATGAATCGGTCAACCTCTAATATACAGTAAATGTCTTCACTGTCACTTTTGACTAATTTAAGGCATCCTTGCTGAATAAAATTATTAATTTCTTAAAAAGAAACTCTTACGGACCCCAAACTTTTGAACAGTAGTGTATTATGCTACAAAAGTTATAATTTTGAATGATGGTTTGTGTGTACAATTACATTTATTTGTATTATTTTTAGAATTAAATTGTACAAAAATAGGTTGAGCAAAACAATGTGTTTGTCTGAGAAACTTGTACACACGTACTTAACTGCAGTCACTGAAATGACGTACACTGTGTGGTAAAGTACACATATTTTGAGTGTCCCTTATTTTCCTATAAGAACACACATGCCATAATGTGCATGTTGTCATTGTTGTGGATACTTTAGTACTTACTGTAAAGAGAATCTTAGGCATCTGGGCCTGTATCCCTAAAGAATTTTTGTTCAAAAAGTGGCTCCTAACGGGCAAATTCTAAGAAAATTCACAGAGTCATGACGTTTTCTTAGAATTTCCCCTAAAAGTGACACGAAAATCCCAGTTAATATAAAAGCCATTCCTCAAGATTCCTAGCACTTAAAAGGGCTCCTAAGGCGAGATCTGCTAAGAGCAGGGAAGAGGACTTTTAGTGGCTTAGGAGTTCCCCTAAGCAGCTGCACAAAATTTATTTTTTCCCTTTTTCTCCATTTTCTGTGTTTGTAGGATATTTGTTAACAAGCCTTCATAAATAGACCAGCCAGCAATCACAGACATTGATAAAAGCTGAGCCGTGTTACCGTCGTTAAGACCACACCATAATTGTAACGTTGCAATTATACTAAATTAAGGAGATGATAGGCCCTTGAGATAGGCCATCTTGTTTTCAATGGGGTCCATATGGGAGTGAAAGTACAAAATATGTCAGCTAGGATATTAATATGAGCAAATAAGACATGAATCATTATTTGAACAGGGTGTAATGAGCTTAGGTTTTCACAAATTTTAGATTCTAATGTTAGGCCATAACCCTATACAGCTTACTATTCATTTTCCAGATATTTTCTTGAATGTGAAAAATTATTTACAAACAGTCTGCATATGATTAGAGTGTATAATTATGTTTATTGATTTGAGGGTACATCCTTTGCTCATTATCACCAAAAGTTAATTTTCATCAAACTTGTAGGATCAACCAATCACGGCTTTTGAAATGATGACTCATACCTAGCAACGGGGTCAACCACACCTCCTCACTAAGATAGGATTTTCAATCCATTCCTTGCTCAGAGTTCACTGAAAATGTTCTGGAATCGCTTCTAAGCTAAAACTCCTGGCAAGGAATTTTTAGGTGAAGTTAGGAGCTCTCTGAGAGGATTCTCAGAATCTTTAGGGATACGGGCCCTGAGTTTAACTAGTAAAGGATCGAACCACTTAAATATAAGTGCTCCATGTTCGTTTGTCTTTTCTTAATTTTTGTTGAATATAATATACATTTAGTCTTATCGTGGTCCCACTTAGAGCTGTGCGAGCAGTGAATCAGCACTGACTTCAGCTGAATAATTACACTATTTTCTTAGAGCGGCTTTACAGTAGAATTGAACTGTTTACATCACTGACTCATTATTTCCTGTTTATCCCTGTAAAGATGCTTTGAAACCATCAATATGTTCACTACAGCAGATTGTTCACCAGCTTCATAATACTCACACAGGGTCAGAGGTCACAGATGGCCCATAACTGAATTTAGGCAGCTCATACATGGAGTTGTTACTCTTCATGGACACACAGCTGAATCCTGGAGATGGTCCATCACTGAGATAAGGGGGATTCATCATGGAGTTGTTACTCTTCATGGACACACAGCTGAATCCTGGAGATGGTCCATCACTGAGATAAGGGGGATTCATCATGGAGTTGTTACTCTTCATGGACACACAGCTGAATCCTGAAGATGGTCCATCACTGAGATTAGGGGGCTCATACATGGAGTTGTTACTCTTCATGGACACACAGCTGAATCCTGGAGATGGTCCATCACTGAGATAAGGGGGATTCATCATGGAGTTGTTACTCTTCATGGACACACAGCTGAATCCTGGAGATGGTCCATCACTGAGATAAGGGGGCTCATACATGGATTTGTTACTCTTCATGGACACACAGCTGAATCCTGAAGATGGCCAATCACTGAATTTAGGCGGCTCATACATGGATCTGTTACTCTTCATGGACACACAGCTGAATCCTGAAGATGGTCCATCACTGAGATTAGGGGGCTCATACATGGATTTGTTACTCTTCATGGACACACAGCTGAATCCTGAAGATGGCCAATCACTGAATTTAGGCGGCTCATACATGGATCTGTTACTCTTCATGGACACACAGCTGAATCCTGAAGATTGTCCATCGCTGAATTTAGGCGGCTCATACATGGAGTGGTCACTCTTCATGGACACACAGCTGAATCCTGAAGATGGTCCATCACTGAGATTAGGGGGCTCATACATGGATCTGTTACTCTTCATGGACACACAGCTGAATCCTGAAGATGGTCCATCACTGAGATTAGGGGGCTCATACATGGAGTGGTCACTCTTCATGGACACACAGCTGAATCCTGAAGATGGCCAATCACTAAATTTAGGCGGCTCATACATGGATCTGTTACTCTTCATGGACACACAGCTGAATCCTGAAGATTGTCCATCGCTGAATTTAGGCGGCTCATACATGGAGTGGTCACTCTTCATGGACACACAGCTGAATCCTGAAGATGGCCCATAACTGAATCTAGGCGGCTCATACATGGAGTGGTCACTCTTCATGGACACACAGCTGGATACTGGAGATGGTCCATAACTGAATTTAGGCGGCTCATACATGGAGATGTTACTCTTCATGGACACACAACTGAATACTGGAGATGCTGCTCTCTGAGTGTGAACAGACACCTCCTCCTCTCTCTCCTCATACACACTCATTTTACAGGTCCGGTTCTTCTCCTCCTCCTCTCTCTGCTCTCATTTTACAGGCATAAACTTGATTTCAGACCTGTATGTGGACACAGAGGAAATACACAATGCATAACTGAATTATGAAACACTGAAGTGAATTAAAAATGAAATTGGATTTTATTAGATTTGTAAATACAAGGTAAATTTACAAGGTAGAAGTGTCATGAAACCCCTCAGAGTTGAAAAAATTAAGAAATGGGCATGTAAAGCTGTGGAAAAGTGGGAGTTAAGACGGGGGAAGACGGGAGAAAACAACCAATAAAACAGACCATTTTTAGAAGGTTTTTATAGACAAATGAATATTATAACATGACCACGGAGTAGTGCTGAGCAATAAAACGATAAGTATAATTTTATTTCATTTTTCTTGATAAAACAATATCAAGATTTCTATAATGTTTATGCGCCAAAAGGGGGGAAATTTTGAACCGCGCACCACACGGAGCATTTATCCGCTCAGCTCAAAGTCCAAACGGCAGTTCAGAACGAAGTCCAACTGAACCGAACTGAACCGTCTCCAACACTACGCCGGAAGGGATCTCTCGCGCGTCTACGTCACACAATGTTAACTGAGATTTCGGGAGTTTTATCTTTTACTAAACATATTTAGATATACGGGATTTCGATATATGTAAAAATGTTTAGCTTTCTTTACTTCCGCCGTAATGTTGGAGATGGTTCAGTTCGGTTCAGTTGGAATTCTGATTCAGATCAGTTCGACGGCTGTTTGTAAAAACTATAAATACTGTTCGTTTTCTCACACAAACTGCTCGTTTCGTGTCTTATGCCATCAGTGTGTACTTACATTCGAGTCATTAAATCATGTTTAATTTTTACTTCTCTGTGCATGCTCTTTGAGGTGGACACCTATACCTGCTATATGACTGACAGACAACAACGGTTTGACCAAAAAAAAATGTCAAAATTGAAAATGCTGTGGAAACAAAGACACCTACATCTTGGATGCCCTTGAGGTAAGATAAACCATATCAAAAATTAATTTCAAAGTGAACTATCCCTTTTAGATCATCTTGTCCCGGGCCCAGGGAAGACTGTCAGCTGGCCTGGCTATTATGGATAGTTAGAAAATCATAGCACGGGAGTTACAGGAGTTTGAACTGCTAAAAACTGCTTTGTTATTATTCATTTTTCGAACATGAATGATTACAAAAAACGGCACTATCAGTTAGGATCAATTTAGACAACATGATAGGGTAAAATGTGAAGAAACAGTTTACATAGGCTAAAGTTTTCTGAACTGGGCCCTTTCCCGTCCTAGGTCTGACTAATAAATATCAAAGTCTTTAATGAACTCTAAATACATATCTGCTTGAAGAAAATAATTATGATTACTATTTTCAACCAATAAATGTTACCGGGTCCGTGAACTATCGATCAATTATCTAAAACATCGAGCAACGTGTGTTTGACCAAACTGTGACCGTGTAAGTGTTTAAGCTCGACAAACATGTTTATAGTAAATGCTCAGTATGGATACAGCTTTGAAACGTTTTAACGAACTTACCGTTAGCTGTGAAGATATCGTTTTTATATCTTTTGAAATGGCGTCGACAGACAAAATGACTCAGCTAATCTGTGTCAGAACCATGGCTCTGATCTGTGTGTGTGTGTGCATCGCTTTCGGTTTCATTTTATGAGTTCTGCCAGAAACAAGCTCAACCCCCAACTGATCTAGTGGGGACAGATTAAATATTTTTTCCATTTACCAATAGTAAAAATGTAATTGAATTTGTCTTGTAAGAATGTCTTATTGTTTTTTTTGTTTGTTTTTTTAAATTAATGTCAATGTGGTTTCAGCCTAAAAAAATAATTTAAAGTGCAAACTTTGCAAACGGTGCCCGTCAGGAATCTAGTCATAATCACATAGCCTCTATTATCATTATCAGCCATATTTTTTGTTTTGTTTATACTCTGCCACAGATTCTGATTTCTTATCAGGTTAATGTTAGTCAATCAGGCTACATTGTGTGTTCATGGTTTCTGGAGCGAATATAACTCTGTTCAGAGCAGCATGTTCATTATAAATCATTACAAAAATCTTAATACATGTAACATGGCACATTCATAAACCATTTCAGTCTATCAGTATCTGCAGATTGAAATGTCAAGAGGAAGATGTTAAAAAAACATCAAAGTGCTACATGCAAATTGTGCATTATATCCAAAGTATTCTGAAGCCTTTACGATAGCTTTATAGAAAGAAAGAAATAACCTACATACACCGCAAATTGAAGAAAACAAAAAGCATCTTTTCACAAAAGTCACAACTTTATTGCACCAGGTATATCTATATTTATGTATTTGCAATACTGAATGACTTCTTTTCAGAAAAGGCATTAGATACAGAACCATCAATTCAAATATGACAAAGACACTGTTCTTCAGCGTCCAACCCCTTTGAAAATAACCTCTCGAGTGAATTTCTAAGAGAATACAGACATCCTACAGAACGCAGAGTGAAGTCTTTGTCTGGCTCCAGAGCAAGTCTTTCAAACACACATCTATTGATTTAATAGAACTTACCATTTACAATTCCACAGACCTTAAATACATTAGGCTTCCGTTTAGCAATGTGCATTTTAACATGTTTCAATAAGTATAATTCTCAATAATATGGTCTATTCATTTTTAAAAATTAAACCAAGGCAACTTTTCTAAAACCCAAGGACTCGTGAAAGGGATGGTGTTTAACAACAAGAACGACTGGAGGGTCACAGAGAGCACAAGGTAAGACTGTACAATGTTCTATAAATAGGAAAGCGTCGACATTGGTTTACTCCTATGACAGCTCTTCGGTGGATAAGCATGTTCATCATTATGACCCAGACGTGGAACATGACAGGGTGTGTTTACAGCTCACAGAGATGATGTGTGGACCAGAAGTCTTTCCCTGGACTAGAGCATCCGTGGGATTGCTGTTGTTGCATAGAGAGTAGAAAAGAGGATGGGACACGCTAAATCAAAGACAACGGGATACTCCAATTATTAAGGAATTCACCCCACCTGGCAAAACACAGTGGTTTGTGTTAAGGCCCGTGTTTTTTTTTAGCTCACATGGATGAAATGTATTGCATTGTTGTATGCAGCACTGTGCATAAAAGACCACGTCGTCTGACTGGAAATGGAGATGCTTTATAGAGATGGCGCAAATTTCCACAAGAGACTCGATTCACTTGAAAAATGTTATTGAATAGAGTTCTGTTTGATGGAAAAAATAACACAGCAAAAGTTGGGGAGGATGGGCTAGTATTCAAGCAGGCAAGACATGAAAATATACAATCACAAGCAATAATTGTATTGCGATGTAAGACACCAGGGCCGTGTGCCTGTGGCGAACTAAAAGGCAACACAGGCAAATAACTGCCTAAGAGTGACCGGCTCAAATATGAAAAAGCAAAACAATCAAGTGAGCAAAAGTTCCCTATTGGGAACAATGATGTTATTTGTTGAGCAAGACAAATGATGCTTAAAAACATTGGAGGGAGAGGCTTAATTTTCCTGTTTCTCCTCTCAACAGAAGTCCTCAGATCACGCATCATTGGCCATTACAGCCCGAATGCTCGCCCTGGATAAAACTGGCCCTGGTGAATATTTCTTCTTATTACAATAAGAATAATTGAGTCAGTCAGAGATTAACAGGGTGCCGACTCTTCGGTGTGCCACATTTGCTATGATTCGAAGATCATAATGGCGTATATTTTGGATTCCAGACGGTGACTAAAGCCTCAGCCTCATCGCTTTATTTCACAGTACTGCTGCATTCTGGGTGGACTTCAGAGGAATCGGAGACAGATCCGACAGCTTCTGATCCAATAAGGCAACTGGTCTGGTCAGGGGAAACACATGGGATCCGCATTTCAAAACTGCAAAAACAGTGAAATAGCTCGTTATAAACAGATAAGAACATTCTTGTTAAGTCCCCACTAACGGCTATGGTCAATTTACATACATTTTAAAAAAATAAAGTAATTCTGAAATTTTAAGTATGTCTATTAGTAAAGACAATGAGTTTGCTTTAAATTGGAATGGGTTAAAAATCGCAAGACTTAAAAAGACATGCAAATGATAACGTTTAGTTCGTTGCGATGACACATTAACGATAGTTCATGAAAGCGTTCATATTTTGGGCGAACGTGAACTGAACGTACTGTATTACTTCCTGATGAACGTTAGTGTGAACGCGTTCATCCTAGTGTTGTCACGGTACCAAAATTTTAGTATTCGGTACCAATACCAGTAAAAATTCACGGTTCTCGGTACCAATTTCGGTACCAAAGCTTAGTTTAAATTTACATATATTTAAGTGTTTATCACGGTTACAAGTATGGGAACTGTACATTTGTATTATAAACACTTTAGAAAAAGATTAGATAAAATGACCTAAAATAAACAATAGTATACACTAACACATTTTTAAAGTTGTTTGTAAAGTCTTAATCCATTAACATTTATTTAATGCACAATGAATGAAGAACAAACATGAACAATCAAGTGTTTGTATTAAATAACATTTAAAAACATAAATTAATGTTGTAAAAATATATTGTTCACTCAATGTGTTGATGTGAACTAAGTAATGTTGATGAATGGTATCTTATTGTAGCATTACCAAACTATACAGGAGATAAAACATGTTTTATTTGACTTGACTGTACTTTTATTTAATCTAAAACTGTATTCATATTTAATTTTAAAAAGTCTTTTTAAACCTGCTGAGTAATAAAGGCAAGAATACGCCTAGAACTGGCACTGACATTAAATGACATAAATAGGGATGCATCGATACTAATACCACTTTGGTGTCGGGTGGATACTACTGTGCTCTTGTACTCGTAAAACTACCGAAAGTTAGTTTAAAAACTAACGAAAGCACTTTAGAGGCCGTTCACATATCGCGCATGTTTTTTATTATATTTTTGCGCGTGCTTATTCTTTCCAAAGCGCTTGCTCTCACGCGGCATCTGTCGTTGCTATGCAACGAGTTTTTATTATGAGCGCGCTTGCCTCGCGCCTATATTTGAAATTGCGAATTTGCATGTAATCGGCCTCTTATGGCAACGTGACATTAGCCTAATCCAAAATATTTCCATATGTGGCTCTTTCCTCCTTTCGTTTCAACAAGTGGATTCAGAGAGAGAGCATATCAGCGTTATGAAGAGGACGCAACTGTGCACCTTTCAGACAGCGCATCTAGAACTGGATGAACCTGGTATTCGGTACCTAGAAAAGCTGGTACCGTAACTTTTTTAGTACCGACTTGGTACCGAAGTACAGAGTTTTTTGACAACACTAGTTCATCCTGGTATCTGTAAATGCACGCTCTCCGTTTAACTTCGTACAGTAGGGTGCCAGATTTCTATAGAGTCTTCTTGGAGAAAACCCAGCTAAAGCACACGTTAACAAGCCTTAATATGTAGAGAAAAACCACCCAATCTGGCAACACCAGCAAGCAGTGTCACGCCGCGGCCGCCGTCGACAAAGCAGCGAGCAAGGCGTCGTATGATCATTTAAACAGATTTTATGACGAGGTCGATGAGGATGGGAAAAATCTTACATTTCTGTGCAAACTGCCCGTCGATAAAATAATTGTTGTCTGTGGGCTATATGGGCTGTGGCAATAATAGCCTAATAAAAAAAGCTCGTAACATGGAAAAAAAGAACTAGAAATGAACTAGTTAATTTTTTTTTAAGTACGAACTATGAACTGAACTAGTTTTACAATTGAACTAGTTCATGTAGAAAGTGAACTTTCCCAATACTGCACACTGGCCTATATGGACTCACACAATTGTCAAAATGGCCATCGTGTGGAGTATTCATGCCAATGCAGCCGGTTACATCAAGTCAAAGTAAACAGCTGAGTGTAAACCGGATGTGCATCAGCATATTGGGTTCCCTTTCAGTCGAGAACTTGACTGAAATGGGATCACGCTAGAGAGCCAATTGTCTTTGAGTATCTTCGAAAGAGCCAATGCACATTGGCTTGCGAGATGTATTGCAATGTAAGAGATGTATAGCAGCTATAAATAAGGAAGTAGATGCACGCACCATTTGCCTTTCGCGTCGGACCCGAGCTTCATGTTTAGGTCTTCTGAAGAGTGTCGTTATACAACAAGCGAGCGTGTCGTGCTTCTGGAAGTCTATCCAGGTGTCGGTGTTTCCAGCGCGAGTGCAGCGGTGATCGCGAGCTTGAGCTCTAATCTGCCGTTTTCACAGCAACCAAATTTCTGTTTGTGTTTGTTTGTCTGACGTCTGTTTGAGGTCAGAGAAAGTAAGTACTTCCGTGCACCATTCCTGTCTCAGTGTTGCTGTGGTCATTCCCCTGTGTCCTCCGGCACTTATGCAAGTTTTTCACTTTGGTTGGCAGAGTTTTGCAACACGGGTGCGTTTTGAGTATTTTTCAAGCTGTCACTCCGCCCATGCGTTTCTGGATGCGGTCGTCCCGCACTTACAGCACGCTGAAGCAGCTTTTGTGGACAGTTCATGTTTTCATTGCGAGAATATGAGAATATGTTGCGGTGTTGAGATCGAGATTCGCGTTCGTCCACGAAGCGCGAGTCCCCATTACCACGCCCAGGCCCTCAGGTGCCACGTGTGATGGGAGGATAGTGTTGGATTTCTCGGCCCATAACCATTCCCTGTGGGCTCCTCACTCCTCCCTTCCACCACAGGCGTGCGAGTCCCCCGTGGACCGTGCTGGTCCATCTGTAATGGGTGGGCCAGCCGTTTCACCCGGGGCAGAACAGGACGCCGATTGCAGCATCGGAGGGTGAGCTGGCCTCTAAAGATTATGACTCGACTGAGTTCTCTTCCTCTGGGAGCATAACGTTGTCCGAGCCGGAGTTGTCAGCTATGCTGAAATGGGCCGCCGAGGCTATCGGACATGAGTGGAACCATCCACGTGTCCTGCTCAGTCTTGGTTGAATGAATGGTACCTCGGGGCGGGCCGTGCTGGTTCTCAGCCCACCACCCCAGTGCCCTTCTTTCCCGAAGTGCATGGAGAGCTTACTAGGTCGTAGATGGCACCTTTTACTGCCGAAAACTTTTCCGACACACGTGACGGTTCCTCCGTCTGCCCGTCGCAGAGGGAGTCCACCTGCCTCCGGTTCCACGAGGCCCCCACGAACAGCCTTCACTCAGGCCCCAGCATAGAGCCAGCAGCAGGCAGACCACCAAGCCAGGGGGCAAGTGTCAAAAGAAAGGCGCCCCTGAGACAGCCCACCCATGAATGGACGAGCTCTTTAGATGGTTACCATTCTGCCACTGGCTCCCCAGAGTCCAGTGGTACCCAAATTGTCAGAAGAGCAAATTCCTCCGCCCCTTGGTCCCAAGAGGACGAGGGTGGCGGTGTGCGACCCTGTGGAGCGTTTGACCTGCGTATCTTGAACCGGGCCCTTCACAAGCTCCCATTCAGGATGCTAACGCAGAGACACATTTTTCAATGCATCCGTACCAAGATTGGTTTGAAGCGCTCGACCTGAAGGACGCGTACTTCCATGTCTCCATCTTGCTGTGACACAAGCCATTCCTGCGTTTTGCCTTTGAGGGTCGGGCGTATGAGGATGGGAAATCGACTACATGTGAGGTTCTCGACGGAAAGAGAACGTCCTGGTTGCGTTTGCAACCCACCGTTCCCTGAAGGTTTGGAACGGAGGACGTAGTCCCCTTGCCACTACCACTGGGCCACTGCTGACTCCGAGGTACGCTCGGCTCCTCAGCGAAAAGCAAATGGCGTGTGCATCTACTTCCGTATTTATACCCGCGCCACGGGGCGTGAGATGCAGATCTCGCATTGGCTCCCTAGCGTGATCCCATTTCAGTCGATATTGAGTGCGTCCTCCGTTCCCTCCTTCAGGGAACGGTGGGTTGCATATGCAACCAGGACGTTTGGTTGTTTGCTCTTAAAGCAGCAGGTTTATAAGGCTGATGTCACTTTGTGTCAATGTGACTATGCAATATTTATTTTCACATTTAATTATCACATTTCTGTCCTAATTCAAACTACATATTTAAAAAAAACAAAAAAAACTATTGTACCGGTAAACCTTTAATTCATATTTAAAAAATCATATTAAATTTATAATACAATTCATATTTTCTGCCTATTGTTTGTACTTGGCTACTTATTTCTTATTTTTAATACAAAACACACACAAAATAACTATATTGTGATATATTGTTATCATGAAATAAACTTGACCAGTGTCATTTATGTGATTGGCCAAGTTGAGAGACCACTCTTTGGGCTATTATTTTTTTTTCATCAAATAGATTGAAAATGTTTAACAGAAGTAAAATGGTCATTCTTTTTTTCTTTGATACATTTTTAATTGAAATTTTCCACATTTTAATGTTTGATTTGACTTAGATTTACAAGTATGATTAAAAGGATGGATAATAGTTTAATAGTTTCCTAACATGGCATGGAAACATTGTTGAATGGAGAAGAAAAACAAAAAAACGTCCAAGCACCTTTCAGTGGCGATAGCCCAGACTGCTCCGCCTGCCTCCCGGCGTGACCGACCACATGTTACGATGCTCTTGGATCTTCTGGAAGACGTTTCCATTTCTCCTCTTCTCCTTTTTGTATTTTTTCATTTTTTTCACCTAATCGAGAGGGAAATTAAATGTTTATTGTGATATACTAGGTAATAAATAAAATACTGTGCACATTATACATACATTTTGTAAAAAAAATGTAAAAAAAAAAAAAAAAACGCAAAAGTAAAATATTCCCCTGACTAGCAGTCTAAGATGCAACCAGTCATTTCCAGTCAAAATAATTTTTCTGGTGTAAGTAATGCTCAAAAACATTGAAATATTCAAGTCCAAGTTGTAGTCCTCACTTTTCCACTGTCAAACTCCCTGTCCCATTCGTCAAGGACAGTATCGTTTTTGGCATCGCGTACATCTTCTCTGGAGTCTCTGCTGATGGCCGACGGATCTCCATCCCAACTGAGAACTGGAGGAGGAAATATTCAAAACACGGTCAATATTTCAGGTCATGCTAAGAATTTAAGCATAGGTGCAACTGAGGACCATGATTGATCGCAATTCTGCCTAAAAAAACTATAAAAAGGTAAAAAATTATAATAAAAAAAAAATCTACATTTAATCATTCAACTGCAAATTGTTTTTCCCACACTGTCTCGTTGAAATGCATCAGAACAGAAACAGAAATTCCCCATTAGCATTTGAAATGGATAAAAATGTTAAGATTCAGAAATAAATCCTAACCTCTCCAACTGTCAGGAAAGCTGAGAAGTTTTGCACACAAGGTTCGGTTGACTTCTGACCGACAACTCACCCTCAGTTCCATAGGCTTTATCTGAGGAGTTCTTGAGGAGCTCCTCGACAACATCACAGCTTTTCTTGCCATCCCAGCTAATAGGAGCAGAGCACAAGCCTTTCCTCGACACGCCCTCGGCTTCCTGAAGGCTCTGCTGGCGCTTGAATCCGTCCTGAACCTGGCTGTCCCAAACGAACACAGCAGCTGTAACAGAACAACCCAGAAGGTTACCTCTGAAATATGATGTCAGATATTGGTACTTGAAGTGTTTTCTCGTGTATAGTTAATTTGATGTTCATTACGAATCCAATTCAGCCTAAAATAAATAGTAAAGGGTGATGGATCAAACAGAGGAGCAAAAGCTTGTCCTATCAAAAACTTGCATTCTTTCCATTTTTTTGCAGTGCATAAGTGTCTTTTCATCCTGTTGATTTTGTAGTAAAATACAACTTGGATGGTAGTTTTTCTTTGTGTTTTGTTTTATTTTATTTTATTATTAATAAAGCCGATATATCTGCATCTTTGAGTCCTCACTTCATCCCTCACCTACATCCCTGACAATAAGCACATCAAGCAAAAACATCCCAGCTGTAAGAAATAAAGACCTTATCAAACCAAAAGCTTGACCAATAATAAAGGAAATGTTTGTTTCTACTAATCAATACCATCTAAAATACTAAAGCCCACCATGTCTATGATCTTATGGCAGCAAGTGTGTTTATACCTGTAATCGGTTTACTAGGTTTCTGCGTATCCGTATTTCCCTTCTGACTAGGAGACTCGTCTCCATTGGTCTCTTGAAGCTCCCTGTGAAGTTTCTCTTCGTTCCTCGGCTTTTCCTCCTCTTCTCTTAAGTCTTTTTGTTTCCTCTTTTTCTTCTTCTTCCTGGTCTCTTCGAGGTCCTTTGTCACTGAGTTTGTACCACCAACCTCGTTTACAACAGCACTGGATGAAAAAGAAGCCATTTACCGGGGTAAGTGAAGGTAGATGTACTGTACTTAAGTGATATGCACATTTAAAAAGATACGATATTAAACAGGAATTTAGCAACCATTATAATTTTTTTAAATAACAGTGTTGACTTAAACTACAAAATAAGTTATACAATAAAAGTTTAAAATGCCTTTTGGTTGGGTGCAAAGTTTCAAGTGTAAAGCCCATTGAGTTTTAATAAATACAGCCAATAATTTATGGGATTAATATCCTGCCATGATTCCAAATTGAAAAAAGTTCTGAAAGGTTGAAACTAAGTGTTCGTAAACTCAAAATCTTACAAAATAAAGTTTTGAAAGATCGAAAAATAAGATTTGCAAGCTTGCAAAATGTAAAAAAAAAAAATCTCTTCAAACATTATTTTTTTTAAATTTCCTTCTTCAGAACGACAACATTTTTTTTTTACAATGTTGCGCAAACAATTTTTCAGAGTTTCAAATTTGTCAGTATTCTCCCACTGTAGACGTATTGCCAGCGATAATTAATGCGATATGGCTCAACTTGTCGGTTAACTATGGCTCTTCGTACACAGCAAAAACTCCAGTGTTAAATTAACACTCCTGGGAGTGTATATGAGTCCACATTCAAGATTGTTAAAGTTAATGAGATAATTAAGTGATTAATTGAGTGATTGAGCATTATTGAAGACACCTGAAGCAGAATCACAAGGAGAAAATCTAAAATTGTAAGCCACTGTGATCAGTGTTTGCTTTAGTTGAACTCTTAAACCTTATACTGTATTATTAACTTTAGATTTTGTCTGGCAGTTTGGCATGTTGTTTCTGAATTTTAACTGCCAGATGAACAAAGAAAAAAAAGTGATCTGATGGAGTTGATTATGTTATGAAAATCATGATTTCATTTTGTTTGTTTTATGCTGTTGGTTACAGCATAACTGTGATTATGCATAAATATCCAGAATTTAAGATATAATATAAAGCATTTCTTAAAAGTTGTTTTAAAAGATAATCTTTCTTTTAGGCCGAGACAGATGTCAAAATTCAGTCAATGCATCTCAACAATGGTGACGAGCAGAATATTTAATTAGGAAAAGTAAATTACATAGACAATTCAGATCATAATTTATTCATACCGCAATGCATGATGGGAGCCATTAATGAGTTGTGATTGGTGGCAGCCACTGCAACATGCATAATTATTGTCACCATTGTTGAGATTCACAGGCTGATTATTGATGTCTGTTTCTAAATAAAATTATTTGAAAGTGTTTATCAGAACAATGTTAATTAAATATTTTGGATTATAAGAAAAATACTGATAATCACATGCTGTAGAACCACTAAACTATTGCTAACAAATAAAACCAAACTATCTCAATAAGTTTCATTTTTCAGATCACAGCATGATTGTCAAAACATAACCAACTCTATCAGATCACACTTTTCTTTGTTCATTTGACTGTTATAAATCAATAACAGCAGACAAACAAAATTTAAAGTGAAAGTAAAAGGGTCAAGAGTCCAACTAAAGTAAACACTGATTGCCATAACGGTGGCTTACAATTTGTGATTTTCTCCTTCAGTGATTCTGCTTGTTATCATCAGGTGTCTTCAATAATGCTCAATCATCACTAAATTAATCACTTAATTATCTCATTAACTTTAACACTCTTGAATGTTAATCTAACACTCATATCTGCATCATATCTTCCATCTGAAAGCAGGTGAAGGTGATTTACTACCAATCAAGGAACCGACTTTACTGAAGAGATGCGCATAATGTCAAGCGATATATCGCCCAGCCCTACTTTAAACTACTAAATATAATGTATTATAATGTAGTACTAAAACTAAAACTTGAATTTTTTCCTCACACAGTAATTTTCATTTAGGATGAACTATCCACAATACATATCGTTTCATTTTTATATACCAATATATTGTGACACGATATAATTTACTACACCCCTAGTTTGTACTTTTCCAAACTGCATGCGCCAAACATGCTCATCAAGAATATTTAGGGCTTAAACGGCGCCTTTAAGACCAAGCAGAGTCTCTCAGCTGATCCGGTCACTAAACTTCTGCACAGGCGGTAAACCGTTATCCTGCTATGACTTCACTACCGTACAGCTCAACAATAAAATTGCGTCATTATCCAATGTGGTTGAACGACCAATTTGCAACAATATGGTTTTGGGACTAGCTAGCTAGCTAGTTGATTTCTTCAACGATGCATCGTACTATGGTAATGAAGCAGCGAGTTACGCCGTTGTACGGGAAACACACCCCTGATCGGACTCACCGGCTCCGATTAAACTTTCCATACCCAACTTACCACTTTGAGACAGTGGCTTTATTCCTGAGCTCTTCCAGCTGCTCCGGGAGTTTGTGCCTCTTCTTCTTTGGGACAGGGTCAACCGGAGGCACTGACTGAGTTTCCGTATGACATTTCTCCGAAGCTTTAGACGACTTAATCTCATTTCCCTTGGCTTCTGAGGTGATGCTCCAAGTTTCTCCAAGACACCAGTCCTCATCTTGATGGGTCTCGAGATGGGACGGCACACACTCCGTCTGGACCTCAAGGCCATTTTCCTCCAGATCCCGTTTCCTCTTCTTCTTCTTCCTCTTCTTCTGCCTGTGTTCAGTACTTGGATTTGGTTCTTCTGGGGGTGAGGCTTTAGGGGCGTCCTGCTCTACTTCCGAATGGCGTCGTTTTAGTTTCTTTTTCTTCTTTTTTAGCGTGGGACTGGCGTGCTCCTGGGGGAGTCCTGTAGAGGAGGCAGACAGGATCATCTGGCTCTGGATTGGTTTGTGTGTACGGGGCGGCTGGGGCTGAACGCCATTGGTGTGTGTGTAGAGAGCATGAGCGGGCGACTTCAGAGTGGAGGAGGGCTGTTTAAGGGGACTTGAATCTTTAGGGAGGTGAGTTGAAGGTGGAGACTGCAGGTTGAGCGAATGAGTTGAAAATCTGGATTAAAGGATGGAAACACTTTAATTGTTAGACGTTGAGATGACAGATAGTTTGTTTTTAATTTTACCATTAAACATGTGAAATTGTTGATACATTACGGATTGGATCTTCTTTACTTCTATTTTAATGTCAACTGTTGGCTACAGACAGAATTCATTTAACTAAGAGGGGAAAATGTGATATCCTTACATTAATACTCCACTAGATGGCACTCAAGCTCCTTATGTTAGATTTAAGTAGGAGAGAAGAGGAAGGGTGAATGCTGAACATGTGCTTGCATGTTTTTCTGCTTGTGCCCAAGTTATTAAAGAGTTTCCTAAGAGAAGTCTACTTGCTTGTTCTTATCATGAAGACATAACAAATTTGGCTTGGTATTAACAAATTTCACAATTTTATTACATTTCGATTCAGTGATTGGCACGTATCAGGTACCGTACAGGTTCATTTTTCTCAAAGAAAACTAAACAACTAATGCTGTAAACCAGTGGTTCTCAAACTGGGGTGCGACGCGTATCCCTGAAGTGGCAGAAGGGGGTACTCGAACAAAATGCTGAGTTTCCCAGTTCATTTAATTCTACCCCTTAAAATAACATTAAAACAACTGAGCATGCATTTCTAGCATGTTTGTTGTGTTGGTTCATCAAAAACTCACGGTTAAAATGTCATCCAACAAAAAAATTATCTTGGTACTAATTTCCCCTAGCTTTACCTTGTTGAATGAACTTTTGTAAATAAGACTTAAGAAGTGAAAAGTTGTCTGTGCCCAAAAAAACAACAACTTTTAGTTAGTCAACTTGACATTACTATTCGCAAACAAATCTTTTGTACATTCTTCAAAAATTTGTCGTCTATTGGAAGTTCTTATTAAGAATAAACAGGTAATGTTTGCTCATAACACACACGACCAGCGTCGGCCAATAGTGAGCCTACGTGTAGGACGTGTAGGTCCACAGAGAAGGAAATATTTGAATAAAGTCATTATTTTTGTTTGTTTTTTTGGTGCACAAAAAGTATTTTCGTCGCTTGATAAACTTAAGATTGAGCCACTGCAGTCACTTGGACTATTTTAACGATGTCTTTAATAACTGTTTTTGGGCCGGCAAAGAGCATATTGCAGGTAAAAAATAAAATCTAAATTAATAGATAACCTTGTATGAAAATACCATATGAAAACTTAATGCAGGATTTTAAATGTTTTAAAACAACATAAGGGCACTAATTTAGTAGATAAAGTGAGCGTTTCTTGGAAAACAGCTTTTTTTTCAAAATCACGTCATTTGACGTCATATCAGGGAGCCTCAGCCTCGGCTCAGTGCAGAGTTCAGTGAGAGCAGTCGTCAGTCAGTGTGTTTTCGGTAGTTTTTGTATTTTAATTTATCATCATCATGGTAAATTATTGTGTTTGTGGAGGTTGCAAAAACTCCAGCCTGTCAGGACTTCAAGATCGAGTCCACAAGTTTCCATTACAAGAAAAGGGACGGTGCTATATAGCCTATCTTTCGGTGCGGTTTGTGCAGGTGAAGAGACAGGATTTTTCTTCTGCATCGGCTTCGGAAAACGCGGTCGTGTGTAGCGTTCACTTCAGATCAAATGATTATCATCCCGGCGATATGATGGAGTTCAACATGGGATGCCAAAGAGAGAATATTGATCGTCGTATACTATACCAATGGCATCAAATAGTGTGATATAGGTAACTTAGTCATGTCATGCCCTAAATAGAGGCAACTTGTAATTGAAAAACAAAATTGGTTGTTTAAATACTCAAATCTTTAATTTTCTGTTTATGTTATAACCCAGGTGAAAAATATGTATTAAAAAGTATGCTTTTAATACAATAGAAATATACTCAAGTAGGGATGCACTGATATGAACATTTTGGCCGATACCGATAATTCTATATAATATACTTGAAAGCCGATAACCGATACATTGGGCGATAAATCTAAATCCAAATTTTTAATTCATTTTTGAGAGTCTGATTACAAAAATAAAAGTCTCACCATTAAAATCCATATACCAATCACATCATACAGTTTACATGGACTATATGACAGACTTGTGCTGCACTAAACTGTATTTTCATATTTCAAGCAATTCCAAACCGTCATGTTGAACAGTGCATCTGAAGCGTCTCAGCTGAAGGAAATAATACATTAATTATCAACTTTAATATATTGTCCTAATTTTCTTATCAGGCCGATAACACTAAAAATTAACATATATCGGCCGATACCGATATGGCGGCCGATATATCGTGCATCACTATACTCAAGTAAAGTTTTTATACATTTAATAGTATAAATCTACCCTAAACATACTAATGTCTGCTGGCCTGTTATAGGATCATAATAATCTGTACAGTGTATATCGTTAGCGAGCGTGTATATCTATAAGCACGTCTCTCACCAAAAGACACCTGTCCTGTTCTCCTCACATCACATCTCAATGCGTCTCTGACCGTTCTGTCTGACATTATCCTGGCCTGTCCCTGCTCTCTTATAGGAGGCTCATAACTTTATGGCTTGATACGTCATACGAGTATTTCCTCAGCGTCAGAAATGTCATTGCGATCCATTGTTTTCCTGATGTGTGAATCGGCCGCTCTCCCGCTCGTTGAGTCACGCCCGCCACGCCCATTTTCAGACGCAGAAGTAAAATTCTCACAAAAACGACTCCAGAAGCTTCTGTAGCGTATTTATAAGTATATTTTAAAAGAAAATCTAGTTCCTACATTATTTTTCTATGCATTGACTCGTTGGATCCTCTAACCTGCAATATGCCCTATAGAAGCCTATGGAGGAGTGATCCAGCTCTCAGATTTAATCAGAAATATCATAATTTGTGTTCCGAAGATACAGGGTTGGAACAACATGAGGGAGAGTAAACTGACAGAACTATCCCTTTAACTGGTGTTCATTTTAATCCATATTATCAGTACTTTTTGCAACAAAATAATGGCTTCAACGAAAGTCACAGCAGTGTTCAAGCGCCGCTCTACATTTGTTCGTTTGAGAAGCCGCTTCGATTAGATGTATACACATCACAACAGGACAGAAAAGACTATGGCCACTTCCGTTTCATGCCGACTCTGCTGTAAGCTCTACATATCAGAGAGAGAGAGAGAGTACCTGTGGTGCGGGTGAGTTGAGGCCTGGCTGAGGAGGTCACTGGACAGATGAGGAGATGAAGGGGGCGGAGCCTCAGTGCTGCTGCTCGGGCTCTGCCGGGGACTGGCCTGCAGTTATTGACATAAATAAAAACTTTGTGGTCTAAAAAAAATATAAAATAAAAAAACATAGCCATGAAACGTGACAATGACAAAGGGACCCCAAATGGGGGAAGAAATCATCAAAACCAAACCAAAAAAAGAGAAGGAAATAAAAAAACAGTAGGAAGGGGGGAAGGGAAAAGAAAGTGTAGCAGAGAAGAATTAGAAATTGTTAGAAAGAAAAAAAAAAAACAAAATAAATTTTTAAAAAGGACAGCAGTGCAGACTGCGAACCGACAAAACACACATGAGCCGAGAAGTAAACGTATTATAATTATTGGCCGTTACGAGCAAAGTCTTTCAACATCTGTTCGTCAACGAGGAATGAAGTGGACAAACATGGGAAGGCAAACAGACAAGCAGTCTCGAGCGCCACCGGCAGATGAAACGAGGCTGGACGGAGACTGACCTTCTTGGCGGACAGGGCGAGTCGTTTGGCGGGCGGGGGGGACATGGTGCTGACGGCCTCTGAGGCGACATTGGTCAGCGCCGGGGGTTTGAGCTTCAGCAGCTTCTGCTCCTCTGAGTTCACACGCTCTGTGCTCTTCGCCGGAGACGACGGGCCGTTCACACCAGACGAGCCGCCAACAGGCGCGCTCCTCGTGCCAATAGACTCCTGAGAGAGAGAGAGAGAACACACCCCACAGGTGAGAGGAAATCAAACCGCGCTCATAATGTGAACACTCCATGAACGTGTCGTGTTGACTAAATAAGGGGGAAAATCTTCAGACTTGAAGCTGCTATGTAGTGGAAATCGTAACTTCTGTTTACGCAAGTATGCTAGGGCTGCACGATATAAAATAAAACCGATATGGCGATATGGCTTAGTGCAATTGTCAAACCGCTAAGGCTGTGATTTGATTGGTTTCAGAGTGAAACAGGGCATTTACACACCTGATAGCATGAGCTGAATGCATGTAAATGAACACGGTGCTGAGCTTCACTCTGAAATATTTTTAATTGCCAGCAACCCAACAAAATGGTTTTGAAAACGAATTAAAGGAGTAGTTCACTTTTGAAAAGCTTTTGCTGATAATTTACTCACCCCCATGTCATCCTAGATGTCCATGTCTTTCTTTCTTCAGTTGAAAAGAAATTAAGGTTTTTGATGAAAACATTCCAGGATTTTTCTCCATATAATGGACTTCAATGGGAACCAAACGGTTCAAGGTCCAAAAGACAGTTTCAGTGCAAACTACAAACTGTTCAAAGGGCTTTAAACGATTCCAGATGATGAGTAAGGGTCTCATCAAGCGAAACGATCGCTCATTTAATAAATAAATAACAAAGTTTAAAGGGATACTCCACTTTTTTTGGAAATAGGCTCATTTTACCACTCCCCTGGAGTTACCGTTTTCGAATGTATTCAGCCTATTTTTTGATATTTAGAAGAATGTCAGTAACCAGACAGTTTCTGGTCTCATTGACCAACATAGTATATTTTTTTCCTACTATGGAAGTCAATGAGACCAGAAACTGTCTGGTTCCTGACATTCTTCTAAATATCAAAAAAATCGTCTGAATACATTCGAAAACGGTAAAAGTCGACTGTTTAACTCTGGGGGAGTGGTAAAATGAGCCTATTTCCAAAAAAAGTAGAGTATCCCTTTAAGTTTTATAAGCTCAAATGCTCGCCTTGCTCTGTTCTGTGATGCACGTTCATGACTCCTGTTCGGACTCGTTCATCAAAATGAACAAATCTTTTTCCGAGTCGTTTAGTTAATTCAACGAACGAAACGAACAAATTGACTCGGAAAAAGATTTGTTCATTTTGATGAACGAGTTCGAACAGGAGAGTCACACAGAACAGAGCAAGGTGAGCATTTAAGCTTAAAAACTTAAACTTTGTTATTTATTTATTAAATGAGCGATCGTTTCGCTAGATAAGACCCTTATTCATCGTCTGGAATCGTTTAAAGCACTTTGAACATTTTGCACTGAAACTGCCTTTTGGACCTTGAACCGTTTGGTTCCCACTGAAGTCCATTATATGGAGAAAAATCCTGGAATGTTTTCATCAAAAACCTTAATTTCTTTTTCGACTGAAGAAAGAAAGACATGGACATCTTGGATGACATGGGGGTGAGTAAATTATCAGCAAAAGTTTTATTCTAAAAGTGAACTACTCCTTAAATGTAGCACTTATTTATGCAAATGTTTAGTAAAACAGTTTTTATTACTCGATTTATTTTACAGTAGTATATAGTATTATTACAATATATTTCTTTTAATTTTTGTTTAATGTTTTTATTTTTAATAATAAATCACAATAAAACCAGAATTATTATTTTATAGTCATATTGATTTGGTAAAGCAGTGGAACACCCCATTTTTTTAACACTCACAAAAATGTGATGTAGGATTTACTTTAAAAATTCACTCAATGACAAAGAAATGGCAAATAATGCATTGAAATAAAATGAAATTCAGGTGAAAACTTAATTATTATCTTTTTTTGTAAAATAAATCTTTTTTGTTGTTGTAATTAGCATGAACTTTTCCTAAATCGTTCAGCCCTCAAACCCATTAAAAATTCTTCAGGGTAAGAAGTATTTTTTCAACTTTTTTTTTTTTTTTTAGATTATTTTTATTTTCTATGCAGATGCAACAATCACCCCACTCACTGTAGTATGATTAATTCTTTCCAAATACAGCTGCTATTCAAGTCATCTGGTGAAACTTCCTGTATGTTTTAAATGATCACAAAACAAACAAAAAAAAAAAAATCACAATGTCAGTTCTCTCCAATATCGTGCAGCCCATGTCATCACACCCAAACAACACTAACAGGACTGTCAGTTCACTCTGCTGGACAAACTCCAGTAAACCAGCACACACACAGGTCCACGGGGACTTACTTTCGACTCTGAGGTGTCTGCCGAGGAGCTGTCAGACAGGGATTTGAGTGAGGTAGATGATGGCAGGCTTCGGCTCTCGCTGTGGGGTTTGGGGAGGCCGTTGGATGGAGCAGGGGTGCTGCTGCGGGACTGAGGCATGGGCTTCTTCACCTTCTTAAAGGAGTCCTCGATCAGTGTGGGTCCACTGGACAGCTTGGGCAGGGCGTGAGACGTGCCTGTACCATTGGACATCTTCGGCGATTGGATCCCTGAACAGTTCCTGGCTACTGGAATACCAAGACCTCCATCCACAGACTGGATTTTTCTCAGCTGAGCGGGATCAAGCTTCTGGAGGGGGACAATTAGATGTAATGTTAGCATGTTGCTGTGCAAATGCGATGGTTCCCAACCATGGTTCTGATGGACCTCCAGTAGAGTTGTTCATTCCCTGTTGTTACTAACTTACTAAACTTCATATTAACCTGACATCACTAGCTTGAATCTAAATAGTTTTTAGCATAACCAATTACAGGTCATCTACTACTTCTTGAACGTCGTCATCTCAGTTAAACCACATACTATCAAAACATGTTCGTTCGTTTTCTTGGATGCATGTAAACTTATTTCAGGAGTAAAAATCAAATCTCCAGATGGTGCCAGACATGCCTACCTTCGCAACCTGTGGTGAAGACAAAGGTCCATTGAATGTGCTCTTCTTCGGCTGATCCGGTGTGATGTTGGTTCTCCCAGAGTGCACCATGTTTTGCTTTGCATTTGAAGCCTCTGTATTTTTCTTTTCAGGGATCCTACAACACAAAAGATGTGATTGTAATAATGAAGCATATCTACTGGCTACTGAAATATGAACGGCAGATAAAAGAGCATGAACATTACCTCAGGTAGAAGAGCACATAGGCCTGCTGATTAAGGACAACCTTGATGTTACTGGAATGCACCATTGAGTCATTCATCTGGTACCACTGCCCATTACTGGCCTATCAAGGAACATTTACACCAGAATATTAAACAAACAAATTAAAAATTAAGACAAAACATGATCAACTTTTCCCCCAATGGGCTAGTTATCTATCAAATGTATCAACAAGGCAACCTCATCCAGATCGTTGCAGTGTGTTTAACTGGGGACTTCTGATATTCTATTCATCTATCAAAGGTTTCATGCTGACCATATTAAAATACTGAAGTCATCTGTGGTCATTTTAGTAAAGTCAGCAGCTATAACTGTTTTAATAGCCACAATGAGGTCTTCTAACTTGCATTGGTACAAAAAGATAAAGATTGTGAAAATCGAGCCGGTAGATTGACAATAGCGAAAGCTACAATATAGCAATTATTACACCAAAGACTTGACCGCTCAATTTTGCGATTGGCCAATCAGAATCAAATTTCCAAAGAGCAATAACCAGTAATAGAGACAGACAAGCAAGTTTTACCACGTCTAAAAATGTACTTATTTATACACATTATTATGCGTGTTATATTGCTTGGCATTAAATTTCAGAAAACTAGAGTGTTTCTAATACAACGGCTAATTGAGTGATCTCAAATTTGACATTTTCAATATTTTTTCTTGTTTTGGAAAGTCATAGATATGCTATTATCGAATATTTGTTTAGCTATTGGAGCAAATGAGAACACACACACACTTTTTGAAATTTCAGTTTACCAAACTTTGGCAACCTCAGAAATGTGAAAAGGGTAAATTTATTGTAGTATCATGATAAAACAATGACACATTACACAACAATGAAACACTAAATCATGGTACCACCACAGTACTTGTTATGATCAGTGTTGGGTAAGTTACTCTAAAAAAGTAATTAATTACTAGTTACTAATGACCTCTTCAACAGTGTAATTAGATTACTGTATAATTACTCTCTCTAAAAAGTATGTAATTACTTTTAATTACTAATTACTTTCAAAATCCCATATCAATCTCAACCATCTGAATAATACAAGGATATACAGCTTTTTTAATTCTTTCAAATAAATACTATAAAATTGCATGAATTATCCTTAAACTGACCAAGGTGGAGAAGGTTATATTAGAAAAAAATTACTTTTATAATAATTACATTTTGACAATACAGACAATACATTTTGATGTTAAACCCACTATTTTTTTTGTGTCTGATCTCATGACATTTCACACTTTTTTTATACATATTTTACAATAATTCATACGAATTTGTACGAGTGCGGTCGTACGATTTAGATTCCTCATAAAATGCATCGCTGTGAGATCGGATTGATCTATACACAGTATTTACCTCAATTACATCAAAAGTAACTGTAATTAAATTACAGATAAATTAAGAGTAATCCCTTACTTTACATTTTCAAGGGAAAAGTAATTAAATTACAGTAACTAATTACTTAGTAATTGGTTACACCCAACACTGGTTATAATGCAATCAAATCCAGATGGATACACTACAGTCTTGTCCAGCTATTTTAGGGATACATTTGCTGATTTATAAATGAGCTTATTTTAAGGTGCCTCTATAATGCTCTTTTGGACATGTAGTGTGTAATCTAGCTGTTGGAGAATGTTAAAGTTCAGTGGAAATCCAGTCTTACAAATGTGCACAATGCCAGCCTATGGTCTTTACTGACTGCCCTTGAACATCGTCTACTTTTACTATAGCTGCAGCGGAGGCTGGAAGAGTTTGGTTTGTGTTGTTGACCTTTCAAGTAGATGCTGTTTTCTTGCATTTTACAAGCAAATACACTTTGCATCTCTTCCATCCAAAGGCCGAGGACTCGCACTTAAATTGATACGGTAAAACAGATGCCATCATTACTGTTAGTATCACTGTGTATCAAATGCGAAGTTCAGATTTGGTAATGGCCGTTTAATTTCCAACACAAACTGTTAAGCCAACCCGGTCTCATCCCAAGATGTCATATAACTGACGTTTTGGGACGTCTTTTGACCATACGTCAATATCCGCCTTTTTAGGTCCCCCTTAAACGTCGGTAGATGGCGATCCCGGGCCGTCATACAACTGACGCTTTACCTTTAACGTCAGTTAGGTGACGGGTTAGGTTTAGGGTTAGGTTTAGGTCTGGGGTAGAGTTAGGATCCCATAACCTCATCTACCGACGTGTAAGGGGGCCCTAAAAAGGCGAATATTGACGTATGGTCAAAAGACGTCCCAAAACGTCAGTTATATGACTTTTTGGGATGAGACTGTGTTGGTTAAGCATGTGACAAAAGCGTGTGTATTGAGAGAAACATTCTTGTTTGACCTTGGATGCATGTAAACCTTTTGTAGGAGACTCCTAACTTTTAAAACAGCATAATAAAGGGCACTTTAAAAAACAAAATGATTAAAGGGATGGTTCACTTTGAAATTAATTTTTGGTATGTTTTAGCTTACCTCAAGGGCATCCAAGATGATATTTTCATATGTTTTCAATTCTGATATTTTTAGGTCAAACCGTTCTTGTCTGTCAGTCATATAATGGAGGTCTATGGTCACCACCTCAAAGAGCATGCACAGAGAAGTCCAAATTAAACATGATTTAATGACTCGTAAATGTAAGTACACATTGATGGTCTAAGACACGAAACGAGCGGTTTGTGTGAGAAAACGAACAGTATTTATATCGTTTTTACCTCTTGTAACCACAGCCACGTCTGACAGTCACAGATTACCTCTTGTAATCACAAGTAAAAACGATATAAATACTGTTCGTTTTCTCACACAAACCGCTCGTTTCGTGTCTTAGGCCATCAGTGTGTACTTACATTTATGAGTCATTAAATCATGTTTAATTTGGACTTCTTTGCATGCTCTTTGAGGTGGTGACCATAGACCTCCATTATATGACTGACAGACAAGAACGGTTTGACCTAAAAATATAAAAATTGAAAATACTGTGGAAACAAAGACACCTACATCTTGGATGCCCTTGAGGTAATCTAAAACATACCAAAAATTAATTTTAAAGTGAACTATCCCTTTAAATAAGCAGGTTGTATTTAAAAGCCTAGGGCGCTCACCTTGACGTAGCAGTAGTAGTGTCCGGCATGGCAGCTGTAGCCCGAGTGCACAAGCACAGCATAGAGGCCGTACATCACAGGATCTCCAGTGCTCTGGGACATGTACGGACGAATGTTCAGGAACTCTGGGTAGCCGACATCCTACCAGAAAACCATCAATCAGTGGGTTGATCAAGACTAAAGGCCCGTTTGCGTGGCAGTGGCAGTGGCGTGTGTAGGCTGATACCTTGGTAATTTTCCCCCCACTGAAGTTGGCGAACCGTTTAAGTGACAGCGTCAGCACATTTGATGTTCTGTGAACTGTGAACCGCTTCGACGCTGGAACTTTCTTCTTACATCTAAAGCAAGAGAGATGCACATATGATGTGAACGGTCGCTTACTAGGTGACTGGCCTGCACGAATGTGTTTTGTGGATAAATACAACTCACTTGGCACACATGTAGGCATTCTCGCCACTCAAAACATCAGGCTTGACAAAGAGTTCCAGAGCGCGAACGATGTTGGCCGCTTGCTGAAATGGAGAGTTAATGTTATTCAGCCTGGGACAAAAGACATTCATCATCCTCACATGGCTTCGAAAAACAGAAGTCAGAATCTCACCCGAATCTCCAGAGCGATGTCCAGGTACGGGTCATACGTGTCTGACACGCTTTTACAAACAGAGCACTTCACTGCAAAAAAAACAGAGAATACAAAATAAACACACCGATTCTGACTTCATACCTCACAATTGAGGGTATGCGCGTGATGTCACCGTCGGCCGGAGTGCTTGCAGTTACTCACAGTGAGTGGCAAAAAGACTGAGCGGCTGTATTTGTTTTCAGCGTGAATGCCGCGAAAAACAAACACAACACATATAAAGAGGGAAAGAGCTTTGCGATTGACTGTACAACCAGATTTGACAAAAAAATCGGAGGTATATTTTTACAGACTGCTATAGAAAGAGGAGCAAATGGATCGAAACAACTGGACTCCAGTCAGCGAAAGGAGGATTTGCAGTTATCATTTTGTGTCGATATGCTGAATTTAGCTGTGAAACCATACCCATATATTTTGTATTGTTATTAGGGCTGGGGTAAACGATTATTAACTAAACGATTAGTTGGGCGATTATTTTATCGATTAGTCGACTAATCTAATGACTAATTGGACGACTAATATAAAGAATATTTTTTCTGCTGCTCAATTAATAAAAAAACAATATCTCAAATAAATACTAGCATACTGAATCAAGATACTATACAGTGGCTAAGGTTAGTCTAATGTTATGTATTTGAACACCATCATAACTCTACAACCGCCAAAACCGTGTTATTAAAATATTTTTTACAAACATTTTTTATCATAGAGAATGTTTAAATATTAATATCAGCTGAGGAGGGAAACGGAGTCGGAGGCGGAGTTCACCTACTGATCAGAGCGCGTGCTGACACGGAGTTAAAGCCTGGTTTATACTCGACACGTCCGCACGAGCGCGAATGTGCGCACGGCAAAAAATGACCCGTTGGGTGCGCAAGACCAGGAAGACTGTGGCTGGCTGTGTGTAGTGTGTACGCCTTTTTTTGTAACAACGCGCGCCGCGTCCGGGAACGACTTCAAGCCGAATCTGCCCGAGCTTGTACGTCTCACCACACCGGCACCCAGTTTGCGCGTCTAAATTGCGAAGTTTTTTTTCTTAAGGGTTTGTTTACTGTGTGTGATTCATTTAATGGATAGCACATTCACTTCTAGTTGTCTTCGTCCTCTATTCTGCAATGTTTCGGTCTCCCACGTGTGTGTGGCAAGCTGTACCGCCGGGAACATGCAAAAAATAAATAAATAAAGAAGCGTCGACGCAAAAATATGACGTCGACGCAATTTTGACGTCGAATCATCGACGCGCCGCTACAGCACTAATTGTTATATATAGTAACAACTCATCAATTAAATATTTATCATTGCATATTCTGCATTATTGGATGTTTTTTAATAAACACTGACCAAAAAAAAAACGATAAAGTTTTATGGCTGGACGATAAGATATATAGGCTATATATAACACTGATACGCATTTAGACCTATATTATATTTATATAAAGCGTTCACGGGCAAATTTTGTTTTATGTTTAGGTCTATATTGCTTTTATTTCCCCGGTGTGGAAATCAGGCAAACATAAATGTCAGGCAACACGATTCCTGGCTGCATGTCAATATCCATGGATCACTGGATCTTTGGTAAGTTGTGAGGAACAATATATTGAGTCCAACATTTAGTTTAAATTGATAAAATTGTTCGTTTTAGTCGCATTTTCGCAGTTTCCCCTATTAAATCCAGTCACGCAGCAGATCTTTTGCCACTCAGTCAGGCTGAGGGGGGTTGTTGACGTCAACGTATTCCCTCTATTGCGAGTTTATATTGCACAGTCAAAAAAAGCCATGAATTGTGGGATGTAAACTCACAATTGCGAGAAAAAAAAAATCTGAATTGGAAAACCTCCCAGATTTATTCAAAAATGCATTAAATATTGAAGAACATTAAGATTATGATGCATATGTAATATGGTGTATATATTTAGCAAAATGCTCCTCTCTGGAATTATTTTTCTAGCTGACTAACGAGTTTATGTGGGTTTTCTGAGGTAAATATGACGATACATGACATTGATTACAAGCTGTTTAATTGACGTCTTTCCTCGGTTGAAACGCTGATTGAGTGAATCAATAAGCCATGATATGGATTTCGATAAGTTGTACTCTATCTTTAACACACTTTCAGATGCTCGTTCATGTTTATTTCGCGCTGTAACTGGTATTATTAAGCCGGAAGAGAGATCAGCGCTGCTGCTTCTCTGGAGCTGAGTCAGAGCGATCTCACGCCACAGCGCCAAAACGCTATTTATGTTTTTGAATTTCTAAAGAAAATGGACGCAATTTGAAAATTGAGACTTTGTTTCATATCAATAGTAAAAAAGGACAAGGATTATTGCGATTTTTTTTTGGATGCGCGCAGCCGCGATACAATGTCTCATTCATTCAAACGAAACAGGATGACTAATCGATTCTTGAGATTTAAGAATCGATATCGGTTCGTAAAAATGAGAATCGATTAATATCGAGAAATCGATATTTATTACTATTTAGGATCCTGGGGAAAAAAATTATCAGTGTCCATAAAACACTTGGTTGATAAGAATCAGAAATGTTCCTTGAAAAGCAAATCAGCATATTAAAGGATCATGTGACACTGAAGACCATCTATTCACCCATCCATCGATAAGAATGGGTGATGCAGCTCAAATATCTCAATTATATCCTCATGAATTCGTAATATTGTTGATTTTTCTTATGATATCAATAGCATTTCCTCAATTTTTATCTATAACCAGCAAAAAACCAGGTCATGGTTAGCCTCTTAAACCATGTGGTGTTTGTGCTCACCTCTTGACCTCAAATAACCCCCAAAGATCTGGTGGACCAGCGTGGTGGCCTGTGTCTGTCTGTCCAGCCTGTGAACAAAAGGGCTCGTCACTCCTCCGGAAAAGCAAAGCAAACTCAATGTGTTTCACTCACAAACTCTGTGCTCTTACTTGGGATATCCGTTCAAACACGCTTTCTGCATGGCATCAATGGTGTAACGCAGGAACTCGTGAGCATCCTCTTGGCTCCCAAATCGAAAATGGCGAGCAATTTCTGAAGGATTCAAAAATACATATAACCAGGTTGTGTCAGAGGATAATTAACTAAAGGGAGCAAGAAAAGAAATCAACAGTATCTGGGGAAACGCTTTCATGACTCAACACTTAGTCATCAGCAGCCCTTCCCGTAATGTGCAAGTCATCTCTTATAAAGGCCATTTGGAAATGTTGCATGCTTGTTTGAACAAATGTGGATAATCTTACTTTTCAGATCTCGGATGAACGATACAGGTTTGATGGCATTGCCCGTGTTGGCAAAGGCTTGGATGATGTGGTTCTGCATTACGCAAATCATGCAAAATCCAGATTGGTGACCTGAAGGAGTCAAAAGAGGGATTTTACATCAGCAATCAGTGAATTCCAGACGGGACACATCCTATGGGACAAACCAGCTATCGCTACAATGTTAGCATTTTAATTTCAAACTAAATATACTGTAAACCAGTGGAACGCTTCTAAGAGGTGTGGCTTCAAAATAGACAAAACAAGCTTTAAAATAAGCTGAAAATTACAACTTTTTTATTTCAACGCCCGTCTTTTTAACACTGTCAACATATGATAGCTAGCTATACATCCAGTTCAATGGCACAGACATGGTAACTAGAGCCCGACCGATAAAGGATTTTTGAAGGCCGATACAAATATTTTTGGGTTTTAAAATCCGATATATCACCGATTTATTATTTTTTTATTAAATATTGTTGGATTTCACACACGTGTAAAAGAAAAGCTAACTTTTCTGCACAAGATACGTTTGTTATTTTTTCTCTATGTCTAAATGTTCACTCCTCGCAAGTCTAACTTACATTTTACAATGCAGGGACTGTGACCAGAGATATGCTAGTTATAAATACAGTAATCATTACTTTATTTACGCAGAAAAAGTTCATTGTGGTTTCCAAGCTCATCAATGTTAACGTTAGCGGTCTTCCTCTGATGATAGTGGCATTAGCTAGCTTTGTGGTTAGCTAGTCTATGATTAGGGTTGGGTATCGTTTGAATTTGAACGATTCTGATTTCGATTCCTTGTTTCGATTCCGGTTCCTAACGATTCTCGATTTCGATTCTTTTAAGAGGCGGGGTCAAAAAAGTTTAGCTAACCTTGCTAACCAACGGCCTTTCTGAAGGAAATACTCCTTCTGTCACATTTTGCAGAGATTTCGTTAATTTTTAGAAAAGTGAAGCCCCACTTTGGACCGCCGACGTAAGCTACTCATGTTCGACTCGCGTGGTTATGCCAACACTTCCGGTAGACGCTTCTTCGTTGGTGTTGTCCAGCGGTTTCTTCTTCCGCTCGGCAGACTGTGAATATCGAAACTAGGAATTGAAATTTTACTTTTGAACGATTCCGGGAAAAACGAAAAGTTAGTCCCGGTTCCAATCGATACTCGATTCTCGATACCCAACCCTATCTATGATGAGCCATAATTTAGCAATAGATGATCTCATACTGGAAATTGTAAAACATACATTTTCAATACAACAGGCCAAGGAGAGATGATGATTAAAGCGCGTTTCATCCGTTTTTATTTTATTTTTTAAATATTAATTTATCGGCCAGTATAACTGCCGATACTGATAGTTTGAAAAATGCCTAATATCGGCCGGCCGATATATCGGTCTGGCTCAAATGGTAACTACATGGGATGTTCTCGAACTGACATGTTCTACAGAGCTCCTAAAGGGACATGGCGATGGAAAAAGAGATAGGAGGAAAAAACATATTTCAATGCTTGTACATAGTCTCGCAATTATATAGTTGGGTAATTTTATTGAATATAGTTTGCGGGCATCAGAGAGCTGCGATCAATATTTGCGATCAATATGGAGGGTATTGAAATCAATTTTGAATGTGAACGCGTGCCATTTACTTTCACTTTCGAATTTGTGATCACGAGTGATCCGTGTATAGGGTGCAGCGGTACTACCATAGATGGGCATTTATCGCAAATATTGCATTTAAATATTTGGGCTCATAAAAATCTAATATTCGTTTATTTAAGGCCCGTACACACCGGGACGAATATCAGCGCGCGTTATTCGCCAGTTTTTTGTGTTCACACCCAAGCGATTTTCGCTAACGATGAGCCGAGTGAACATGCAAATTCATTCCCTGACATTAGATGGCGCTTAATGTAAAACAGAAATAATAATATTATACTATTATTACAGATATACTAATATAAATACTATCATATAGCTCTTTATGCTCCGAGACCAGCAGCTCAACATTCATCTGGCCCATAGATATCTTGCCTTGCATCTTCCTCGTCTTCCTGCAGTGTAGACGGTGGCGTATATCTTCTTCGCCGTATTGTGTGCTCGGTAAGACCGTTTTGTGTTTGAGCGCCCCCAAGTTGTGTTTTACTGTAACTTCAGAAGCTCAAAACACGTGAGCAAAAGCGCCAATCTTATTGGTCGGATCATTTTGACGCTGCGTTTTTCGCACACTCACATTGGCACCCTTTGTTTAGTCACGAGGCGTTAAACGTCGGCGAATATCGCGCGCAAAATTCGTTCGCCTTCAAATGACGTTATTTTTAACGTTTTTGTCACCATTTCTGAACAAGCATATAATTAAGCGATATACACAACAAGCTAATATTATATCTTAAAGGTTTTCTTTTAGTTGGAAAAAAATTAAAGAACAAAAGCATTTAACCTCGAGTGGCGCGAACGGAAAAAAAACTGCTAATAAAGTTATGGTACAGAACGTGTATATACACTCGATGGTTTTCAGTGTGATCTTTCATGTTCATGTTGAGAAAAACAATAATATCCACATGCTTGAGTGAGAAAACGCGCTGCGCTAACAGACGGTGTGCTAAGCGAAGTTTCTAACAGCACTTTGTGCGTTCAGACTTCCTCAACGAAACAAAGGAAGCGCACGTCTCAAAATCATTTTGCTACGATATGCAGATTGCTAAGTAAATTTGATTAAAAGTAATTCCATTTTCAAATATACACTCAACTTAAACTCCACAGCGCCACCCAGAGCATTTAATTATAACGGAGTTAGTGCTTGGGATTTATGGGCCGAAAAGCAAGGTATAAAATTTGAATAGTATTTTATTTTATTTTTCAAGTAAACTATTATTTGAAAATGTGTGCAAACCCTAGGTACTACCCGCACAGTTTACAAGACAAGATGTTTGTCAATGACGCTCAGGATCTGTTGTGCAGCGAATAGTCCTTTCAGTCATATCTCTTAAGGCGAGACACGGCAGGTGAATAGGATAAAAATTTTAACTTACAGATGTCACCATGAAACTTTACTAGTTGATTACTCGCATACATAGGAAGAAAAAAAATGTATTGCAAGTTTTCTGTAATTTTAGGTTTACATATGCTATATCTAACTAAATATGCGCTAATTTGCATATATTTTGATGTGACTAACCTGACCATTGAAAAAAAACAAAGTTCAAAATTATGTTTGCATTTTGTTGATATATTCAATGAAAAGACATTTTCAGAGGGGATTATGAATATCTCCTTGTGTTACCCTGTAAATCAGAAAATACTGCCAATAGCCTTAAAAAATAGATTTCCGCCCTATTTTTAGGCATAAAATGTCATATAAATCAGGCCAAGAATGATAGATCAACAAATCCCTCAGAGCAAATCTTCACAATATAGTTAGGAATACGGCAGTAAAGTTTGGTGTATGTAGGTGCTACAGAAGTGGAAAATTGTCACTAGAAGTGTGTGATAAAACTCAAAATATAGAGTTAGAGTTATATAGTCAGAATAGAGAGAACTTTCTAACGGTGTGTGTGATGATCGCGATCACGGAGCAGCGGGATGATTTTGAATGCCAACTTCTGAGGAATTTAGGCGAAATCTACAGACGCAAACAGACAAAGTGTAGTAAAATAAAGACCTAAATGTGTATTTTGGACTTTTTTTCAACACAAGTCTGAAAGACCTCATGTTACTGAATACAAATAGCCCAAAATCTCAAAATTGACCAGTGGGAGAAAAAAAAAAAAAAGATGTTTTTGCCTGGCGTGCCGTGTCTCGCCTTGAAGGACAACTCCGGCGCAAAATGAACCTTTGGTCTAATTACACATTGTTACCTAGTCAACCGTTATCTGAGATTTGTTTTCATGATTGCCGAATGTAAATAGTTTTATCTCTAAAAACAGTTTAGCCTATAACGCTAGTATAACGCTAGTATATGGGGCATAGAGTAATGACAAATAAAAATCGACACTAACAAGTTGACTGTGTGTATAAAAGATCTTCTTATTAAACTGTTTGGACACTGACAAAGTTCTCAATGCTTCGGTTTGAATGTAGGGACCCTTGTTATGCTGTCGTGTTAGTGTGGGGCTATTTTGAGCCTTGTTAGTGGTAATAACAAGCGATTTTTATTTGTCATTACTCTATGCCCTATATACTAGCATTATACTAGCGTTATAGGCTAAACTGGTTTTAGAGATAAAACTATTTACATTCGGCAATCATGAAAACAAATCTCAGGTAACGGTTGACTAGGTAACAATGTGTAATTAGACCAAAGGTTCATTTTGCGCCGGAGTTGTCCTTTAACCCTCTTCACATGATGAGGGAAATCTGACAGCTAAAGCAACCCTAACTATGTCCCTCTAGGCGCTCCGTAGAACGCCCTATTCATTTTCAGTGCCTTTCTGAATTCAGGCTTCGGTCACATCCCTGGCAACTGCCACCCTGTCGAGCACTAATGTTCGCTACAGCGTTCTAGCGCGGATTGAGCCGAGTGAAGCGTTCTCTCACAGGATCGGCTGTGCTCCTTCGAGAGCAGGTAGTTGGCCAGCGGGGGGGTGTAGGTGAGACACTGCACAGTGGAGTTGAGGAAGCAGGTGTTGCCCAGGTTGTGGAGTCCGGCTCCAACCCGATAGACTCGCTCCCACTTCATGGACAGCTTGTTCCCCGGGAAGAGCATCTTCTGAGGAGCAGGGATCCCGTCGCTCTGGCCAACGCTCAGGCTCTCGGATACTGACGGAAAAGGGGAGACCAGTTTATTAGTGGGAAAACACCTTCACTTGTATTCTGAATCATATGAAGGTCAAATAGAGAACTACGCACATTTGGTGATATGATGTGAAATGCTAACCAAGGTCACATTCACCAGTGTTTAGAGAATTTTCACTGGCAAAATGTTTCACTGTCATTTCAACGGTAAACCATGCTATAGCATGCATAGCAATAATAACTTAGTCTTACCAATCACACGAACTACAAGACATCAATTTAATATTTCTTTTAGAGGTCCTAAGCTCTGGAGTGAGTTAAGTTCATTGTTTCGATCAATTATTCAGCTTTTAAAAAGCATTTGAAGAGTTTACTATTGCTAGCTTGATGCATTTATGTAGTTTTTTCTAAGTATTGTTTGTTTGTATTTGAATTGTTTTCTATCGTTTTTTGTTTATTTTTATTTTCAATTTTTTTTTGTTTTGTGTGCTCTGTTTTTTTTTTCTTTTTTGATGCCTAGTCTGCATATTTCATAAGTTAATAGGAGTAGGAGTGGAACTCTGCATAAGCCTAGTCTGGCTTCGTTCCCTCTTTGCATTGTTCTGTACTTGTGCTAAACAAATAAACTAAACTAAACTATCAAACTAAGCTATCAGGAATTTAACATGAGGGCAAAAGATTTCCCCATGCACATTTTGCATCGGGTTTAAGTTCGCAAACGATTACGTTACGTTGACCAACTAACTGCTTGGATTTTAAATTAGTTCTTTGTGAGCTGTGTTTCATACAACACTACTCTGTCGAGTAGATGGAGGACCTTGTTTGCCCACGAAATTTCACTGAATTTGCTAATTTGAACTAGAGGTGGATTTTACCGATACCGATATTTAGGTTTGACCGTACATGCCGATAACCGATAATTCAACCGATATTTTTTTTTTTATGGATACTGGATTAAAAAAAACACATAATATTTACAATAAAAAAGTCCTGAACTGAAATGAGCTCAATTAAATAAATATATAAATATTAATATATTAAAACTTTATACAGAAAATAATTTAAACATTAACATATTACAGGTTTCGTTAGCTATAACCTAGAAACATACGTACATTTCATAGGTAACACATTGCAAGTCCCATTTGTAAACAAGGATGTATTAGCTAGCTTTCGTGAACTATTTGCATTATGAAATATACGTTTTTACTGTATGAGCAATACAATTGTATCTTTATCATTTATGTTAGTTCATGGTACATTAACTAAGGTAATAACAGATAAAATAAGAATTAAAACTCCGTTTCAAATGCATTAACAAATGTTGAAATTAACAAACTAACAATGAATAATTCTTCTACAACTTGTATTAACCTTAGTTACTGCTAAAAATGGGATCTTATTGTAAAGTGTTACCATAAATAATTCCAAAGAGTCGTGCTTAAAGATGGCCATTAAATGTAATAAAGACCTGTATTACGTATACGTAAAATAGCCTATAGTCTCTCACTTTATTTTGCTTCTATATGATTATCTAATCAAAATAACAAGATCTTAAATCGATATTTCCACCAATCAACTATCAGTGCAAAACCGATGAATCGGCCGAACTCTAATTTGAACTTAAACTTACAAATAATTGAGAGTGTTTAAATGTGTAGTTCAAGCTACAGAAGGTTTTTGTAGTCAAGCTACAATCTGCATCTGTCAGTCTAAGAATTACAAGGCAATGTGTAAATTAATATTTGAAGGGTTAAAACATCTAGTGCATCACCTCAGATAAAGTGCACGACTTCGAGGGCAATTTTAGTCCAATTGTTTTATCTGGGTCTGTCAGTCTGATTTAGGAAAATCTGGACTTTTCAGACACACGTGGCATTTGGAAAAAAAAAATTGTGCTAAACAAATCTGATAATTGTTTGTTTTTAACACCAAGGCCATTTTTTTTGAGCAAACTGCATGTTAAACTGCATAGAAACTAAATATACTAGAATTAAAGGGACAGTTCACCAAAAAAATATAATTACTAGTTATGTGAAAAGCTAGTTAATATAGCTTATAAAGGTTTAAATATGGATATATTTCTTACACAAACACAGCTTTGCTTCAGAAGGCCTTTATTAAGCCCCAGAGCCGTGTGGAGCACTTTATGATGGATGGATGCACTTTTATGAGCTTCAAATTTTGGCCTCCCCATTTACTCCCATTATAAAGCTGGGAAGAGCCAGGATTATTATTATTTTTAATATAACTCCAATAATATTCACCTGAAAGAATATTCTAATGCAGAATGGCTTGAGGATGGGATAAATTATGGGATAATTGTCCCTTTTGGGTGAACTTTAAGATCCATTTTTGTTTAAAAACAATTACAACTACATTTGGAATAACTAGATTAAAACCCTTTCAAAAGTATAAACGGATTAAAGTGCAACTCAGAGAACACATATCAGAACAAAAATATTATAAGCCTGCCTAAAATCTAATTTCTTAATTGTTCATGTTAGCTACAAATCACTTTTGAAATAATAAATCGTCATTAACAATAATAGAAAACCCTGAGATGTGCTGAAACAGTGGGCCACAGGTCTGATCTTACTTTGCCTCTTAATCTGAGCCGGTTCAGACGGTCTCTGTGCCGCAGCCCCATCATTCTTGGGGTTCAGGATCACATATTTGGTTTTGAGGTTCTCCAGCTGGTAGCTGAAGCCTTTGCTGGCCGGCTCAAACTCGATCTTCTGCAGCAGCACTTTCTTGGCGGATGAAGCCAGCAACTTGTTGAGGTCGCCTTCATCGCTGGAGTCCTTGCGGCCCGGCTTCAGGGCCTCTTTGAGCTTGTCCACTATCGGCATTGTGTGTCACTGATGAGGAAAAACATTTTAAAAAATTCAGTATAATAATAAACCCAATGATTTTCCATTCCTCAAAGCAAGTATAAAGTTCATCCAGATCAACAAATCTGATTGGAGGTCATTCCAATAGATATCACAGGTTAAGGTTACCCTTATCTGGCAAAACATGAGCCTGTACAAGTTAAGCTATCAGTAACACAACACGTCATTTAGCCACAACTCACAAGGCTAAACAGAGCTTTCGCTTGCTTAGACAGCTAATAACACAAGGCTACATGAAATGCAACATCCAAACATTGTGTCTGAACTAAATCCCATAGGTGAACACGAGCCAGGATGTGGCAGGTGTCTCGTTACATAACAGCAAGAGCGCTGCTACTAGGCAGAAGTGCACACCCATCAGGACTGCCGAGACTGAACACAAGTCGACATCAAAACATGAAAGAAATCATATTCAGGATCGTTTTATTTAGTGCCATGTCAGCATCCAAGGCTATTTTTATGGAAAAAATTAAATTACAAAAATACTAATATCATATAAATACCACAAAAACCAAACAAACAAAAAAACAGCAAGTAAAATTATACAAGATTTTTTTAAATTAACATGATTTTTATTTTTTTTTTAAACGAAAACATTTTCAGGCATAATCTTACTAAAAAAGTCCTTAGGTGCGGTTGAAGGAAATCACATCAATAACGCACAATAGCAGATTAAATGATACAAGCATTGATTTTTAAAAGCATATATCGCCAGGTTAAAATATTATAAAACTTAAAGGGATAGTACACTTTGAAATTAATTTTTGATTTGTTTTATCTTACCTCAAGGGCATCCAAGATGTAGGTGTCTTTGTTTCCGCAGTATTTTCAATTTTGATATTTTTAGGTCAAACCGTTCTTGTCTGTCAGTCATATAATGGAGGTCTATGGTCACCACCTCAAAAAGCATGCACAGAGAAGTCCAAATTAAACATGATTTAATGACTCGTAAATGTAAGTACACATTGATGGCCTAAGACACGAAACGAGCGGTTTGTGTGAGAAAACGAACAGTATTTATATCGTTTTTACCTCTTGTAACCACAGCCACGTCCAACGTCCAAGTGATACGAGGGCGCAAAATTCAACGTTGTCTGTTGATATATCGAAATCGTCTTCCATTGTATTTTCCTGTATATCTAAACATGTTTAGATCTTCACAGTGAAGGGTAACACTTCTGAGATCTATGTAAACAATGAGTGACGTACACACGCGAGAGATCACTTCCGGGGCTTTTGCAGACCGAAGCGACCGTGCCCTCAGATCAGTTGGACGTGGCTGTGGTTACAAGAGGTAAAAACGATATAAATACTGTTCGTTTTCGCACACAAACCGCTCGCTTCGTGTCTTAGGCCATCAATGTGTACTTACATTTACGAGTCATTAAATCATGTTTAATTTGGACTTCTCTGCATGCTCTTTGAGGTGGTGACCATAGACCTCCATTATATGACGGACAGACAACAACGGTTTGACCTAAAAATATCAGAATTGAAAATACTTTGGAAACAAAGACACCTACATCTTGGATGCCCTTGAGGTAAGATAAAACATATCAAAAATTATTTTCAAAGTGAACTATCCCTTTAATCACGTTGTTTAAACAGCTGCACTGGCCTGGACTAGAGAAAGAGACCAGATGTGAGATCATATTCCCAGTGCAATGAGACACTGCCCGCTTCCAGCTAATGGACAGCCCATCTCCCAGTGACTTAACACTGGACAACACAGCAGCACTGGGACTCTCAACCATTACACCAACCGAGACTGTGATGACATCATGTGTTAAACACACATAATCGCATGGATTATAGCAGCTGTAACGGCTCTCGCTCTTCTGGGAAGGCTTTCCACAAGATTGTGGAGTTTGTGTGGGAACACATTCATCCAGTAGAGCGTTTGTGATGTCAGGCGGTGATGATGGAAGAGAAAGCCTGGCTCACAATCTCAGTTCCAGGTCATCCCAAATGTGTTGGATGGGGTTGAGGACTGGGCTCTGTGCGGGTCAGGCGAGCTCTTCCACACCTGACTCATCCAAACATGTCTGTATGGACCTCACTGCTGCGCAGTCATGTAGGAACAGGAAGGGGCCGTGCCTGAACCACTCCCACAAAGTTGGGATTGTGAAATTGTCCAAAATGTCTTGGTTTGGTGAAGCATTAAGAGTTAGTTTCACTGGAACGGACAAAAAACATCAGTTATTTTACTCGCATCTGACACAGATTGGGATTTGCACGATATTGAAGAAAAATGCGATGTGCGAAAATTCATTAAATAATGCGATAATGCTTAAAGTGTGCGACATAAACGTAATTATCTTTAAAATATATTTAAAATTATATAACGTACACGTGTTTCACGTTCTTCCCTACAGATTCTGTGTTTTACTGTCGCACAAGTAAGTGTTATTTTAACATCAGTGTAAACCACAGGGTTCAGGGTTTCAGGAAGTCCTTCATTGGGTTTATTTAACGACAGAAACTTAATAATCAAATGTAAAAATAAAACACTGCTTAGTTTTTAACTGTGTGTATCAAACGCATGTAGATATTCAGCCGAGGGCAGCGAGTGATTTCCTCTGTCTGTAGTTCATGACCCGTTATTGCAAGCCGTTGCGAAATGCATATTACGATTTATACATTTGCGATATTTAGATATATTGTGCAGGCCTAGAATGTGTTGTACGTGTGTAATAAACAGAAAAATCTACACGAGATCCGATTGTTTCGCTTCCTGAGCCACTTACAAACGTGGATTTAAATCTGATATCTGACTAAACATGATGATGAGGAAAGAGCTTCACAAAGAGCTTTTTAATGTTGTATTATGAGGCAGACGTGCATGTGTGCGCTCGCTCACAGCTTTTCATTGAGGTGGGAACTTTATATTTATCTTTGTAAAGAAAATAAATTGCGCAAACAGCTAGGGCTGTCAAACGATTAATCGCGATTAATCGCATCCAAAATAAAAGATTGTGTTTACATTACAACAATATATGTGGGTGTACTGTGTATTTTATATATATATATATGCTTGTGTATGAGAAATATTTCTATGTATAAACTGTATATAGATTTAAATAATTTATATTATATATAAAATGTATATATAATATAAATCTACATATATATATATATATATATATATATATATTATATATTTTTTTCTTAAATATACAAGCATGTGTGTATTTATATATATATACAAAATAATTATACACAGTACACCCACATATATTACGTAAACACAAACTTTTATTTTGGATGCGATTAATCGCGATTAATCGTTTGACAGCCCTAGCAAACACCGAAACATTGAGAAGCAGGTTTTCAACCTCTGCCCATGACTTTTAGAAATAAAACTGCTTCACTACTGAAAACTACATTATATTTCGCAGTAATTTAACATGTGGATCCAAAACGCAATAAATCCATTTTGATGAATTTGAGTAAAACTGTGTTTTCTTTACCAAGAAAGTGGGAAGATGAAAACCACTATTTTCTCTTCCAAATTTTCACATAGCATTTGTAGGTTATAATAATAACAATAAAAAATCAAATTTAATACAGTTGCATTTCTTCAATGTAAATAATTTAATTTGACTGGTAGCAGCTTAGTGTCTTATAATAATAACTGAATGTATTGATCAAAATTTAAAATTAAGAATTTTAAATGAAAGATGGAGCATATATAAAATACAATTAGGGGAAAAAAATGCCCCTTTTAAAAGGTAAAAAAAATATATTCTGATAAGTGTGTTTTTCCAACAGTAATGTAATGAAACATAAGGGAGAGGGAGTAAAGCCTCTGTTTAGGCTATTAATGAATAAAGAAGAACTTTATTTTAAATTAATGTACATTTGAAATCGTCCTCCTTTGTGTGATATGTTACCATATTATCATGCTTAACACTGAGAATATTAATAATTATAATGTCAGATCAGATGCAGAGATCTAAATCAGAGATATCATAGGTTTTTTTAACAACTGACTCGGGTGACTCGAAGTCCACCAGATTAATGAATTTTTTATCTTTAAAATTTTGTGGGAAACGCAGTATAAGATGGTCTATGAAAAATATAAATTGAATTATCTTATTATTAAAATGCCACCTAGATTTTACCACCTCCACCTTGTTTTGAGCCAGGAAAAACCTATATATATATATGTATAACCCGTTATTAAGTATATATTGTGAATTAATATTACTACCCAGGACTTAAAAGCATAGCTATACTGTAACAAGGACACCTTGAAATACAAGCGAAACCCATATAAATCACAAAGCATCTCTTTTATCCGGCTTTCAGCAGTTCTGCAGACGAAGCCTGAATAGATGCACAGAATGCGTGTGTATATTATCTGCAGTTCTGCTGCATTCGGGACACAGATGAGCAGTAAGGGCTGAGTTGTGTTGAGCACGTCTTACTCATCAGGTCCGGTGCTGACGTGCAGAGCAGAGCCGCACATGCATCAGCACAAGGGCAGGCTGACCTTCACGTGCACTCTCCCAAACACTGATGCATCCACACACACTCGCTCGCTCTCACGCTAATGAACGCTTACATATTCAACAGCACATCTTACAGCATGAATATAGATTATATTAATATCAGCCCTATTTAATCAGTTTGCGCTCATGTCATTTCTCTGTGGAATTGAGATTTCTTATCAAGATTTAACGCTAGAATGATTTAATTATTGACAAAATAGAATAATAAAATACAATATAACTCTTTAAAGGAAGACTAACATATCATAAATCGGTGCTTGGGCCCTAAAAACGGTCATATTTATTAGAGCCAGACCGATATTATCGGCCGATATTAGGCATTTTCCATAATATCGGTATCGGCAGTTATAATGGCCGATAAATGAATATTTAAAAAATAAAATAAAAACGGATGAAACTCGCTTTAATCATCATCTCTCCTTGGCCTGTTATATTGAAAATATATGTTTTACAATTTGCAGTATGATGTCATCTATTGCTAAATTATGGCTCATCATAGACTAGCTAACCACAAAGCTAGCTAATGCCACTACCATCCGTGGGAGACCGCTAACGTTAACATTAATGAGCTTGGAAACAACAATGAACTTTTTCTGCTTAAATAAAGTAATGATTCCTGTATTTATAACTAGAATATCTCTAGTTACAGTCCCTGCATTGTAAAATGTAAGTTATACTTGCGAGGAGTGAACATTTAGACATAGAGAAAAAGTATTAAACGTATCTTGTGCAGAAAAGTTAGCTTTTCTTTTACACGTGTGTGAAATCCAACAATATTTCATTAAAAAAAAAAAAAATATCGGCCGATATATCGGATTTTAAAACCCAAAAATATTTGTATCGGTATTGGCCTTCAAAATCCTTTATCGGTTGGGCTCTAATATTTATATACTATTATTAATTAATACACATACTGACATAAACTGTCCTTTCCAACAGTCGAGAGTTGGCCAATCTACACGCAATAAAGAGCTCCTTCATCACTGACAAACAACAGGAGACATTTAGATTCCTATGGACTGTAAATACAGCCTAAAAAAAAAGTAGGCTACATATCCATCTCTCTGTTTCCCGTCTCATATAGGATCCTGAACTGTGTTAATGAATCAAGCTTAAATTAAATGCTTTTTGCCCGATTACATTATTAATTCAGCTCTGATTCGTCATGATGGCAAACGATCAGCTTGATTGCTAAATTATTGTCAAGACATTTCTCAAAGTCTCCATCGCCAGACGAGTATTTATCAGTAATATTTGACTGAGGGTTGAGCACCAGTTAAGTCGAACAACACCCCACTTTAAACTCCTTTCATTCATTTTCTACTGGAAACAAGAACTCAATTGACACTTCACAAAAATGGCCCTTCACCCCTTAGTTACTGTTGCTACGTCCAACAAGCCATGGCGCTCTCAAGCAACACATCATGTTAAAAACACACTGACGGCGTCGACAGACAAGACGGAGAAGATTAATTTAAATAGGAAAAAAGTAAAGCTTTAAAATGGTAATATCTAAATTTCAAACATATTTTGTGCCTGTTTTAATGTGGCGTACAGACCGCTGTAGCGCTCCAGTTCAAGCGGCACGTGAACTAGGGATGCAAACGGTTAATTGATTATCAATTAATTGTCGACAAGAATTTACTAGATTAAATTAAATTAATTGTCGGCTAATTGAACATTGCCAACGTGAACGTTTCACACGAAAGAGCCGACAAAAACTTGAGGCGGCAAAAAAGAAACCAAACATGAGGCGGTTAAAACCGTGGAGTGGAGAAAAACGTGGAAAAAACGTTAAAAAAGTGGAGTGCATCAATATTGAAAAATATATTATATGATAAAAGGCACTTATCAGTTAATCGTTAATCGATCGATAAGGTTAATCAACTAATGATTAATAAATTAATCGATAATTTGCATCCATAACGTGAACCGATGCTCGTCATTACTAGATAAAGCACGAAACGAACATCAACGAACACCTGAAGGTATGTTGTTTCAACCGCGGAAAACAAACAATTTTTCAAGGTTAAGTCCACCGTCTACTACCACTCTTCAGTCTGGTTTGTGTGTCGAACAAAATGGCGAATTCTGCGTTTTGATTGGTTAGATCTCCTGTCGATCACTGGTCAGTTTAGCCACATTGTCTTGAACGCGATAAATTAAGAAACTACGGCTGCCACGGTAAAACGACACATAAAAGAACAAACTATAGACTCGAGCAATTAGCATTGGACTCTCAAAAGCAACATTTGTCCCATTAAAGCCCCTTTCACACTGAGATTACGGAAAATACGCTGATTATTTGGGATAGTTTGATTTTGGTTTATTCAGTGATTTTCTAAAATCTGTGCGTGCATTCACACAAATCTTGTAAAGCCACGTGACTGCAGGAAGTGACGTGTAGTGAACGCTAGCGTCAAATTCCCCGGTCAAAGAGTCGCGCGATTAGGCTACTACGTCATTGCGACGACAACAAACCCCATACGGCACTGAACCTGCGGAGGGGGGGTTTTCTGACAACAACAAATAAAAACGTTCCAGGACTGATCCCGGCAACGTTACCAGGTCCCATCAATCCTGAGATGTTTTCGCGTACACACAGAAGGCACTCTAGCAATTACATGGCAACTTTCTGGGATCAACGCTCTGTGTGAAAGGGTTTGAGAAAGTCTACATGGAAAGACAAGTTATGAAATGTTAAAAAAATGCCAACTTAAATTGTATTCCTCAACATTATTGACACATCATAAGAGACTTATATCAAAATAAATTATTAATTTACTCCATACGTCAATGGTACAGTATCTGGTTACACTTTATTTTAAGGTGTCCTTGTTACATAGTTATAACAGTAAATTATGCATAATTACATGCAACTAACCCTCAACCAAACCCTGATCCTATAGTAAGTACATGTAGTTTATTATTATCATTACTCAGTATTTTAATATATAACTACACTAACAATTACACCTTAATAAAGTAAAACCCACTATTTTAAGGTGTCGTTACAGTGTAACTGTACATTAAATTTCTGTATTAGTAATATTAATAAACATATAGGGCTGTGATTAATCGCATCCAAAATAAAAGTTTGTGTTTACGTAATATGTGTGTAGTCTGTGTAATTATTTTGTATATATAAATACACACATGCATGTAGGCCTGAAAAATTTGCATGAATATACTTTATATACATTTATACATAATTAATATTAAATATTTGATATATTGAGAACACATTTTTCTTAAATATATACATGCATGTGTGTGTATTTATATACACAAAATAATTACACACTAAGCACACATATATTATGTAAACACAAACTTTTATTTTGAATGCGATTAATCGTTTCACAGCCCTATAAACATCACACTTAGGGTTAGTATGGAGCCTGCCGTCAAAATAAAATAAAACATTTAAAAATAATGGAGACTTTGTATCTCACAATTCTGACTTCTTTTTCTTCTTTTCTCCTGAGGAAACAAGACTGACTTTTTTTATTCTTTTAATTACGAGTTTTTACGAGCAATTTATATCACACAATTCTGACTGTTTTATAGCAATTGCTTGTTTATATCTGGTTTATATCATGTAATTCTGAGGGGAGAAAGGCAGTATGATGGAACAAAAAGTCGCTATATCTATTTCGTATTCTGTGGTATTCTGAAACATGCTTCCATATATTAGTTATACATAATTATGCATAATTTCCAGCAGTAATTACATGTAACAAGAACACATAAAGCCTCGCTGAGGTAAAGTCTAAAGTGTAGCTTATCCGGCTAGAAGCACGTGTCCAATGAGGACTCATGTGGCCTTTAACTAGCACTACTAATCCCTACTAGCCTTTCTAAACCACTTTATGTGTCTAACTGGAATATTTTAGACAGTTTATTAAAATACACTTTCTCTGTTCGGTTAATGAAGTCGTGAAACGTGTAATGTTGCGTCTCAACGCTTGGCTAGACAGCAGTTTTGGCCATTACTACACGTGCAGCTGAGCTCTATGTAGACAGCATATGTTTTGTGACATGTAACGTTATATCATCTAACGTTACCATTACGCCGCACAATATCCATGAAACAATGTTTCATGTAGCTAGCGTTTATTAGAGACCATATTGATGGAGTTAAGAGGGATTCGGTCCATTGAAACATGTGATAATCAAGGACACCGTGATGACGGGCTTCTGAATCAACTCGGGTTGTTTACCACAAGACTACGCTATCAATGTCAACGTGGAGAATGTGTTTAGCGCGGGTCGCGTCAGAATACGCGCCGCAGTCGCTAGTCACCTAGAGCTGCTAGTCACACAAGCTAGTGAGCTAGTTTAGCATCAGCTTTAACGTAAACAGTGCGGTTTTCTTCGACGTTTCGGCACGTTTGTGTGTTTAACGCTGGGAAAATGTAGCGACAACAATCGCGGGGGGTTTACTGGCGATATAAACCGCTTTAACGTTACTTCCTGAACCGAGCCGCCTCACAAAGCGAACGTGGCGTTCAAACTGCTGCAATGTGCTGATACTAACCCTCACATAGGCGTTTTCTCAGGAACCAACAGTCATTGGTATATCATTTGTCTCCAAACGCATGCGAATAACATTAGATACGTACCCATCCGTGAACGATCGCGAATCGTTTGATCTTTTTTGATGTTTAGACTGTATTCCGCTACGAAGCCTTCATTTTGTTAGGTTCTCTCCCCCATGCTGCATTATGAAAGGGCGTGTGCTGGCGTGATTGACGTGACGGGGCGGCCAATCGGGTTTTAGAACGACCGTGACGACACTCTCCATTCATCGCTACAGTGCCCAATCAGAGTGCGTAAATCGATTGCTGTCTAACTTTTAACATGGATCCTTTCAATTCAGGAATTGCTCGGAAGGTTGCCTTCTGTCACTGTGTTGCCAGGGATTTTTAAACTGGACTCTACAGGGGGCGCTAAAAAAGAAAAAGAAAAAGACAAGGCTGACAATGTTATTATAAAATATATTATTTATAATAAATTAAATTAAATTCATTATATTAAATATCAATGTTAAATGTTTATTCAACATAACAATATGCTTATATAATATGCGCTTTTGTGTGTGTGTGTATATATATATATATATATATATATATAATTAATCAATTTAATAATAATATTGAATATATTTATATATTATGTAATATATATATATATATATATATATATATATATATATATATATATATATATATATATATATATATATATCACTAGCGTAGCCAGGAATCATAATGTAGGTGGGCCCAGAGAAAATCAGGTGGGCACAGCCTAAATGCATCTGTGATCAAAATAGGCCAACATAACTAAACCTTCTTGAATACACCACAGTTTAATCAGAGCACAAGCATGTATGTCATCATCATAAGCAGTATTAAGAACATAACGATAAGAACAGCAGTTTCACTGCGCGCGACCCACACTACACACACGTGCGCATCTGACAGATGCAAAACAACACCATCATAAAATCAGCAGGACAGTGTGTAAAAACAATGCTTGGTCATAGTCTGGCTCAGCGGCCACATAAACCACGTTAAATAAACAACATTAACTCGGCAACTATACGTAGATTACTTGTGATGACTAGCTTATAACAGGACAGTGCTGGCCCTAGGCTTAGCCGAGTCTGAAAAAATGAACGTACATAACGCTGATATAGTAAATCATGATTCATTCGTGTTAATTATTGCACATTTGTATATAGGCCTATTACTTATCCTAAGACATGGCTGTATGTACCTGTACAGGGCCGTATTAAGAGCTCACTGGGCCCCGGGGCTATGAGTTACTGCAGGGCCCCCCACCACTTTAGGTCACCAACTACATGAGCTAAATGTTATATTATTATATGAGTCATTTTATCCATCTATGATATACGTCACAGTTAAGTTATGTTACTTTTAACACAATTTTTTTATCATATCAAAATGTATTGCCACTAAAATTTCATAATTATTGTGACCAATTTCAATATCACCAAAGTAGCTTAAGAAAATAATCTCAAGCTTACTGATGACGAGTCACAAATTAAAATAGAACAAAGGCACAATAAATAGACCTATGAAAAACTTAAAGCACTGAATAATATTATATTATATAAAGTAATCAAATATACAATACATGGTTTTCACTATAAATTCAACATTCATTCTTGTTAATTTTGCAAAAGTAATTCAGTCAAATGCAGTAAATTACTTTCTTTCTGATGTTTGATTAACATTATTGACACACATGGCGACAGCAGCTTTATTAGCAGCGTCTGTCACTTTGAGACCTCAGAGTCGGATTCAAGTGCGCTGTGCAAAACCGTCTCAAGTTCACCACAGTCTATGGTTCACCTTGGTCTCAAAACCAGCATTTACAAAATTAATTATCCCGCTGCTCACTGTGGCTGAGCAGTTTGAAATAATTTGTATCCAAACCACAACGTTTAAAAACGAGTTTAAATGATAAACTTACATCATGATGGCGCAGCAAAATTTAAATATTTCTACCGGATATATTATCGCCAGTCCTTTAGGCGAATATATGTTTAATCAAACACTAAAAGCAAAATTATACATCCATCAAGTTAATATTCAAACTTACCGAAAGTTTGTGGGGTCGATGATGACGCTGTGTTTTAAGAATAGACTAGATTAGAATGAAGAGAAGTAAAGGCGATTTATTGGTTGATGTATAGCCTATTCTAATAAAGCGCAGGCAGCAATCATCTATAGGCCTACGTGCAGCAGCAGGTCGGTCGTTCACAAGTTAAATATAGAATAAATGTATTTGTCATATCAAATTAAAACCTGACGTTTCAATTTACCATGCCCTGCTCAGAGCCGTTGGCCCTGCATGCCTACGGGGGTTTGATTGACAGGTGGCCTGGCCAATCATAACGCCGAATACGCAACTTTGTCCGACAACAAAGCTGTCAGTCGGTGGACATGAACTTGAAAACGGTAATGTTTAAATTACTTAAATGACAATATTTGAAAGTTGAGACTTTGTTTCATATCAACAGTAAGCTCCTCTGAACTCTCTCTCGTAATCACTCGGTGTAACGTTAGTCTTTGCCCCGCGAAGTATTTTTCACTGCGTGAGTGCTTGAGAACATGATGTGCGTGACTCGTGAGAGCCGCCTGGCTCGTGACGTGGCCCGTCACATAGTACCTAAAAAAGGCGGGTCTTTGCGAACGTCTCTATTAATGATAATGATTCCATGATAATGCATGGAATATAAGGCAAAGTGGCACTAAATAACAGGGATAATTTGTGGGGGACGTTGCGTGGTAAGGCTTTGGTAATCAGATGGCTTGCAGTATCTGCTCTACAGCCAATCACGGGCCCCCTCCTTGCTTGGGCCCCGGGGCTTAAGCCCCGCCTAGCCCTATGGTTAATGCGGCCGTGTACCTGTACACTGGCGTGTAGGTGAGGTAGAATGGAGCGCTGCTGGTGAGGGAGAGATTGCTGAATTAACCAACACAGTCTCATGAAGATGCGTATCTATACCACGAGTGTCATTTCTCGTGGCATTTATACGCCAAAAGTGTTTTTTTCGTTTATATGGTACGCACTAAAAAACCCTGGGTTAGGTTTAGGGGGGAGGGGGGTGGGCAGTTCGTGCGTATTATACGCAAAAAGTGCGTATCATATGTACGCGAAAATCGCGTGCCAAATACACGCAAAAACTGTTTTTGGCGTATAAATGCCACGAGAAATGACATTCGTGCCATAGACACGAACTTTCAGCAGAGCAGCTCCTTACTACTCGAGACTGATGGCTGTGAGGCTCCTGAACATCTGCATTATTTTCCTCCTGCAGCGGCCGTGGTCTTTTTGACACAAACTTTAGTAAGTTGCTCTGTTTCATTTTAGTTTAACATAACGTTACTTCTTCTTAGCTAAACTTCAGTCTCCCTCTGTGAAATGTGTACGTCGTTGTGAAGGGGGGATGGGCTGTTCGCAATCTGACTGCGCGGGCATTTCGTCATCACCATGACAACCAAACAAGAATCAAGAAAAATTAAGATTTATTTTATTATTATAATTATTTTTATTATTTGTATTTTTAGTCAAGTATTGTGACAATCGCAACAGAATTCCCTGCTTCAGCTACATTGTAAGGCCACTGACTGGATGGGCCTGACTGACAGGTGGGTGGGCCCAGGCCCATCCAGGCCCACCCGTAGCTACGCGAGTGATATATATATCTCATATAAATCATATAATAATTATATATATACATATATATATATATATATATATATATATATATATATACTTGTCATTTAAATATATATTTATTACAATGCACAAATTGAATGATTTTAAAATATTATTACATGTAAAAAATATGGACATTTTACTTAGTACGTTGTATATTGTACATCTAATTTGTAATTTCTTTTTTCTACTATGGTACGTAGATGTATAAATATATATATATATATATATATATATATATATATATATATATATATATATATAGCAAACGGCATGTTGCTTTTATAATTTCATTGTTCATGAATTAAATTTCATGCTATTTTTCAGGCTATTTTTAATAGTTGCAGTTGTATTTATATATTTAATAAATTTAATAGTGTGTATTATCCCCCTCCTGTATCATTAGTAATAATCTATGGAAAGATAAAGAGCACAGGTATGGATTCTTAAAGATAATAAATCCGTAAATATGATGGCACAGGACTGGTGAACGAAATAAACTGATTAACTACAGCTTACACATTAACGTGATGAATTACTATAATTTCTATATCGTATAACGTATCCTATAAGAGCTGAAATGCTACATTTTAAGCTTTGAACAATTCTGATCTACTTTTGCATTTTTTTTTAAATTGTTTTCGCA
>NW_024121135.1:556256-648125 GCF_016745375.1 Pimephales promelas
TTCCAGATGAAGTGATCTTTAACAAACATCTTGCAGACGTACGTGTGCAATACATCTGGAAGACGTATTTTTAAGAGTGTTTTCTCATCTGCAATACGTCATAGGACGTTTCCTGTCAGATGTCAAATAGACGTTTAGAAGATGCCAGTTTAACATTCTAAATCAATACATCTTAAAGACATCTTCTAAACGTCTATTTGACATCTGACAGGAAACGTCCTATAGACGTATTGCAGATGAGCAAACACTCTAAAAAATACGTCTTCCGGATGTAAACATCACATCAAATAGACATCTCTGTGATGTATGTGTGCTATGAGGGCAGGTACGAATGTTGGTAGATTTTTCCAATGTCGCAAATTATCATGGTATGAGTAAATGTACCAAGGTAACAGTGTATATCTTACAATCATGTAAATTCTGACATAATTCAATGGTTTCATGTTTGGCTTGATGTAAGAATATTCTCCACCAACCTTCATCTGTTTGACGTCATATTGGATCATTTTGATTGGATAGCCGTAGGCATCATTGCCGGTAACCACCTCCTTCCGTCCGACTACTTTGGCTCTGATGACTGAAAAAACAAACGCATTCATTCAACCTCAAATGTTTTGTGGGCCGTTTAACTGTTATCCTGCAAGTATGGAGAGATGACTGATCTGGTGTCTGTGCTACAGGTGCTGAGAGCTGGGCGCATGCATGGAGACACATGAGAGTTTGATTAGCGGAGGGCCGTGTGAGGAATGTGCTCTCAGGAAGCCAGTCAGCAGTCTGACTCTAGCGGGACGCCCCACAGAGCTGCTGACATACAAATACCAAACGCTCAGTCCAAACTCATCTCTTTGTAATAAGCAAATTCAGTGGGCAGGATCAACAAACAAAGTACAGTTGAACAAAGTAGAGTTCCTCTAGCCCTCTGGTGCTCTTCACATATGGGTCAAAAATGAACAAAATTGTTTTATTTCAATGAAATGAATGTACTATATTTTAGTTCGATAATGTTTTTTTGTATTTTTAGGAGATTCTATGTTCCTAAATTATATCTACGCTGTATTTATAATCCATTTATGCAGTTTTTGAGCATAGACATGAAAATGTAATTTCCAACTTAAACTCGTTGTAAATGTTGAATGCTTAGCAGAATATTGCTGAAGTTGAAAAAAGTTTTAAAAAGTTAACTTAAAAAAGTGACAGAATTTTACGTTTATTGCTATGAAAAACGCGCAAAATTACTATTTTCAATTGTTCACTCTAAAACTGTGAGAAAATCAAAGCCATGCATCCAAACAAGTTTTTGTTCAAGATTTAAGCTTGATATCTCAAATAATTAGCTTTCAGTCAAATTTGTTTGCCTGCAGTACCATAAGTTTCCACTAGTTGAAATTAATCTCCCATTTATTTCCAGTGCGAACATTTTTGACCGCAAGGAGCACAAGCGTGACTATTTTGTTCAGGACCATTTACTGACGTCTTTTAAAAACATTCACTGACCTCAAACTTTTCAAAGGTATTGTATAAGAATAAGAGAGATAGCATATTCCTATAAAACTCCTCCCCTCATATATATCCGAATGCCCATACATACCGTCAAAAACAATTTATATAGAGACATATCACTTCCTAAATCCTCAATACAACTATATTGGGAAAACTCGTAACGCCAAAGATGGCGGTTGTATGCATGTCCCGCCTCTCCTGCTGGACAGCCAATCGTCTGCTTTTAACAGTCAAGCAGGGAAACATTTAAGTCTATCGTCTGGTTCCACTGACGCATGCGCACATTTGAGGTTTGCAACAGCGTACACGAGAATCCTTGTGCATGCGTACTAAAAGTATAACCTGTGGGGAAAAGGGCGTTTTAACTTTTTCAGCGATTTTTATAATATTTTACTGCTGTTTCTATCCACAAGTTTCCTATGCCCCATGAGGCCTTGCGTCAAAAGTGGGCGTGTCGTCCGGTTCGAAGTAAACAAAGCGCGACATGACATACTTCACACTCGTTCATTCAACAGTTGACAGTCATTCAAGTTATAGCGATCCAAACTAGCTAACGATGTGGGAACACAACCTCAACGAAATTCAAAAGGGTGAAATAACTGTACCTTTACCCTCCGCTGTAGTTGATTGGGAGTATTATAATAACTTTATTAATAATCAATACTCATCAAGGCATGGTGACAGACAGTTGTGCGAGCTGACAAACAATTAAAATAAAAAATACACACTTAGTCATTGTGCTTTGGAGTTTATTCAAAATTATAAATGAATGTGCTACTTGAATACATTAACTGGCACATTTGGTATTCTGTCAACACAGGCTTAGATCCTGAGTTTAGGTGTAACATCAGTAGCGAACAGCCAATCACATGCTGATAGAGTTTATAGAATATTAAGAATTTAAACAAATGTACACAGGAAGATTCGTCGTCTTTTGGGAGGTGATGGAAACTACAGTTGTTGGCAGGATCAGAGACGGGCTCTGGCAGGATCACTCTGATTTCGTTTTCGGCTTATGTTCAAAACAATCACGTTTAAGCCACTGAATTAGTTTAGTCCGGTTATACGTACAACCGCGAACAGCACATGTTGTCCCTGAGCTCCGTAACGACATCTCTCATAAAGATTTGCGACTTTAAATAGTAAAATAATTCTCCGAAAAACAGCTAGCCTCTTCGCTAACTAACACACAAAATACCATTGGAATGCTACTTCCGCCGCCTCACCGGAAGTTTCACTCACTTTATTTTATACTGGACTGCCCCTCGGAAACTTGTGGATACATGCAGTTTTTATCTCCTGGTGACCAGTGAAAGTGCAGTTCTGACTCTCTGCCCATTCATTTAGATAGGAGCCTGGTCTTGTTAGTCCGAAATAGCTGCCTGGAGGCGTTGCCAAGATGGCGGCCGAGTGGCATGACTTGCCTAAAAGGACTTTGATACCGTCCGCATTTTCAGTCCCAAATACAGAGTGTATTTTCTATTGGCCACACACTCAGAATGCTAAATACACCCACAGGACCCCAGTCTCAAGTCAGGCATGCCTGTCTCATCAGTAACACACACATGCAGGGTTTATGCTGATTTAATCACAGCCTCCCTTTTCCACACATTCATTTCATACCGAGGTGGAAGTGGGACACACAGTGTGTGCGCTGTTTCCAGCTACAGGTATGTGAGGGGGAAAGCGAGCCCTACACATTATTCATTTAATGGTTCATTTAATAGGTCATATGGGAATCGCGTAACAATTTCTAGAGCGAATGTGTCGACCGATTGCATTCACCCACGATCAAATGGAGTACACTTTGGGTTTAACATGACAACAACGTACTAAAAATGAAAATTCGCTTACAGACGACAATGTTGTAAAAACGATCCCCGTTCACCCCGTTCTGTATTATTCATGCCAGGCCAGTAGATGGCGATATGTTCTCAGTATTTTCACAAATTCACATTTTTGTAGTTTGCATGGAGACAATATTGTTGTCAAAAACTTGCTGAAACCCATTTTAAGGCCAAATGAACGAATACAAAGTTTTCCACATTTAGTTCAAGACGGTGTCGTGTAAACGGACCATCAATGTATGCAATAATCAAAGACCTCTGCATCATTGATTCTGTTATTGAACTGAATTAAATCAAGAACTGTTGAACTGCTTTACAGCTGAAATTGAATTTGTTCCATAATTATTTAATTTGACCAACATTAACACTGTTATTTCCCTGTTTATTACTGTGAAACTGCTTTGAAACTGTCTGGGTTGTAAGCGCTACTTGAGTTGACTCTCTCAAAACCATCAGGCAAATCCGACGTGGGAGTTTCAAACGACCAGCATCATGATGACACATACGAGAATGAGATTGGCGATTCCTGTGGTGGGCGGCAGATGTTGTTTTCAACCAATCACTCAATGCCTAGGTGGGCGTGTGGGCACTGGGGTCTGACTACAGTGACCCAAGAGTCATGTAATGACCATCTAACTTTCGTCAAAGACAAACCACATTATGTTGCTACCATGTGGCAATACTTCTCAATTTTTGCAGTTGTAATCATCCTGTTGAAAGAGGTTTTACTCACAGGGCTACTTCAGACATTGGAAAACGCACAGGTCATGTAATGGCAGGGTATTCTAGGGACAGCAAAGGTTAGAGGATCTGAGGCGGGTTACACACAATGACACAATACAGCTAAAATTAGGCATACGCTTCTCCCCATCACTTCAACATTGTAGAAATTCTGCAATATAGTTCATGCAGTGGTACACGGGTCATTCCTATAGTTTAGTGGATTTTGGACTGAGCAGGTTTGTTAAAAACAATGTTAATATCAGAGGCACAAAATGTGTCCCAAAAAATCAGAAAATGCTCAAGTAACCTAATAATTCAGATCAAATAGGATATTTTCCACCCTGTTACATGACAATGCAAAGACTAACAGTACAGGGTGGATGTCTTAAGCTATAATGATGCCCATTACTAGCTAGAAAAGAACAACATGCTAGCTAGCAGATGATTAGCTTTAACATTAAGGAGTTTTTTCCAATGTATAAATAAATAAATAAACATTTTCACATCCAATCTAAACTGACACAACAGGGTGGACATGTTTTATGCCATTCGGTAAGTCTTTATGGCTTACTAAAAGTCTATGACTAACACTTACTTTGTTTTTTGTGATTTATGTGATTTAGGTTTAAGATTTTAAAGGGCAAATAGCACCAATGTAACAGGGTGGACTGTTTGAGGGACATAAACTAATGTAGCGGTTTTACTTTTTTAAATATATATGCATCAATTGCATCATATGCAATCAATTGTGTTTTATGTAAAGAGAATAAGTAAATAAATAACCTAATACTCAAAATTGATCATTTAGAAATATATATGTGAAATTTATTTCAAAGTGAAGTTGAGAAAACGTGTTTTCTGTCTAGTGCTTCAAATTGACATTTATTTTTAATTATTCTTAGGTACTAATCATTAGGATTGTGTGGTTAATGGGGTACAATTAGAGTAGGATGTGTCCCAAACATGTCAGGATTTAGCAGAACATGTTATTAAGGGAAGTTTATTTATTGTTGCCAAGTTACATCACACCTCTGTATTATTATACAGAATTTAACAGGTGTGTGTAAAACTGTTTTAAAATGACTTGTGAAAAGTGAATCATCCGATCAGAGTTTAACATCAGAATATTAATTGTTATGTTTAGTCTTTTGTTTTAATTAGCCTACCTATTATATAATGCGATACTCGTCATTCATTTATGAATAAACTTTATGTTTTTTTTTTTTTGTTTGTTTGTTTGTTTTTTTACTATGAAGTAAAAAAAAAGAGATAAAATAATCAAATGAGTGATAAAATACCATTCATTTCTACAGTATTTAATTCACTGAATTATATTGCCACAAAAACAGCAACTATATTGTGATTTACACCGTGCTACAATACTTATATCGGGATATCCCACCCATTTCTGGTCCTTGTCACACCAATTGAGTAATATATTAATGAACATGTAATTACTATAGGGATGGTGTTAGGGTTTGGTTTACAGCTAGTTGCTTGTAATTATACATAATTTACTATTACTATGGTAAGTAGGTGTAACAAGGAAACTATTCAATACAATTATTATCCACACTGTCAATTGAGAATATTAAGCAAATGAAACAGAGTGAATGAAACTATCAAGATAAAAATAAAAGACGATAAACATGTGCCTTTTGGGAGCATGTTTAATATTCTGACTTTTGAGTTATTAGATTAACATTTGCCCTGAATTGAACTAAAAAAAAAAATCCAAAGTGTATGAAATCGGATCCAGTTCTGATACTTCTAGAATTTTCTAAAATTTTAGATACAATAAAAGCCTTTTCTGCACATCATGTATAAAACATGCCATAATAATCATAATAATGGCAATAAACAACCCCAATAACATTCCAGCAATAAGTCACTTATAAAAAAAAAGTTTTTCTTTTACATTTGTAATTAATACGTAGTCTAAATGGAAAGCAATAGAATAGCCCGTTTTTATAAGTTTATAGTTGTACTAAAAATGTCTCGTTGACACATGAGCATAGACATGCTAAAGCTGCCATACGCACACGACACAGACTGTATTAATATAATATAGACATGGCTATGGATGTGAAACAGTTAACGCGTGGAATCTTACCGACATCCGCATTGCAATAGGCTTGCTGGGGATGTTCAGGAGAGCAACTGCAGGCTTCGGCGAACTCTGTGGATCCGCTCAGGAATAACAACAGGAGAGCCGCAACAACGACACACATCTTCACTTCGACAGGCGAGAGTTTACTCAAACAAAGACTTCCGAGAGGCTCAGATGAAAGCTGACAGGAGTGAGAGGGCTGACCTGAGAACAGAATGGTTATTCGCTTTCTCTCTCTCTGTGTGTGAATGTCCCTGCTTTATATTCCTCTCTGAGCTCCGCCCATTTAGTCTTTTTACTTTTTTGCCCTGACTTAGTCATCATGTCCTCATTGTTTAAGTCTTTTATTGATATTTTGTCTTCTTCTTCTTTTTTTACGTTATGAGTCATATTGTAAGGACAGTCTATAGCAGAAACGGTGTTGGTCAATCCTCTGACGTGTAGTTGGCACTTGACCTTACAATGACCACTCACTTTCCCGTTTTAAAACTAATATGAAGTGCAAGTGTTCACTTTTGAGCAATGTGTGACACATTGTAAAAGGTTATTACCATATATTTTCAACATTATAGGTCATCGAAAGGGGCATGAGAAATAACCTAAAACTAAAAAGGTTTAATAACAGCATATGTGTTGAAAAAGGCATTTACGTTCAAATTTATTCTGAAATAATTCTCACATTATAAGAGTTTATTCGCTATAGTTTAGAAAATGGTATGACAACAGTTGATGTTCAACTGGTTTTGTCCGTCCTTCTGTTAGACTCTCACAGAATTATGTTGAATAGCTGTTAAATTTAACTAATACCAGTTTAGATCAACCGATTACCAAGCAATGCTTCATGTTGTTCAGTCTGTGTGTAAAAAGAGCATTAGCAATTAGAGAAAAACATGGTTAGCTCAAATTGTATGAATTGTTCCCAAATTTGTATAAATGTTACTGGTATAATCACTGTGTGAAGAGTTATTGGGTATGTAATATGTCACAGTTCACTTTATTTTGCTCTCCGCACTTACATACATGAACTATAGTGTCCTGCACACACAAATATCAAATTATATATCTGGTGTCTGAATAATATTTGGTTTGACTGTATATGTAACAGTTTCCATGTGCGTGTCAAGATATCAATCTTACATTTTAAGTTTGTTCACAGAACGGGGTTTGTCACATGTACATCACAGAGATGTGTCTATCTGATGTCTGCATTTACATCTGGAACATCTGATGTTTTGTGTCAGATGTTAAATAGACATTTGGAAAATGTTTATGACATAGAATGTATCAAAAACTGCTGTTTCCAAGATGTTTATCAGCTGTTTGTACAAAACAGATGTTTTCCAGATTGAAGGAGTAGACTTTAAAAAAAAAAAAAACTTTTGCTGATAATTTACTCACCCCCATGTCATCCAAGATGTCCATGTCTTTCTTTCTTTAGTCGAAAAGAAATTAAGGTTTTTGATGAAAACATTCCAGGATTTTCTCCATATAATGGACTTCAATGGGAACCAAACGGGTTCAAGGTCCAAATGAGAGTTTCAGTGCAAACTACAAACTGTTCAAAGGGATTTAAACGATTCCAGACGATAAATAAGGGTCTTATCAAGCGAAACAATCGCTCTTTTAAAAAATAAATAAAAAAGTTTAAGTTTTATAAGCACAAATGCTCGCCTTGATGAACGAGTTCGAACAGGAGAGTCACGAACGCGCATCACAGAACAGAGCAAGGCGAGCATTTGAGCTTATAAAACTTAAACTTTGTTATTTATTTATTAAATGAGCGATCGTTTCGCTTGATAAGACCCTCATTCATCGTCTGGAATCATTTAAAGTCCTTTGAACAGTTTGCACTGAAACTCTCATTTGAACCTTGAACCGTTTGGTTCCCATTGAAGTCCATTATATGGAGAAAATGCTGTACTGAATTTCATCAAAAACCTTCATTTCTTTTCGTCTGAAGAAAGAAAGGCATGGACATCTTGGATGACATGGGGGTGAGTAACTTATCAGCAAAAGCTTTTTTTAAAAGTGATCTACTCCTTTAAGGGCTCTATAGACATCTTAAAGACGTATCTGCGCTGGATATCATCTTGCCCTCGGTTGACATACACATGCACTTTTGACATTGAGGTGAACTGTGTCTCACACAAGGACATTTGATCATGGCGCAAAGGAGAATTTCGGATTCTGTGTTCATCCATCAGAATTTCCCAGCTTCCCATATCAAGGGTAACCTACATTACAATAGCTATCTGTCTGTCATCATACGGTGTAACGCGAGAAGAAATGTGCTCCGTCTCTTTCACTTCTCGCTGATTTTTGTCTTTCTCTTGAATCATCTTTTCTAAATGTATGTGTCAGACTCATTTTTAAGACGTGTTGCTGTTATTGCAACAAAATATTCTCTATGCCTCTGTGTTTGAAATAGTAAGTTTGAATTCTTTAATTTTCTCCAGAAGAAAAAGTCCTTTAATATAAAGTTTTAATTAGTTAAAAATGCACCAGTAATGCACCAATTTATTCACACCAATATGCTGTCTATCCGGATATAGAGATTGCACAGTTTCTTTAAGTCAAGAGAATTAAGGAACTCAAATCAGGTGGAAGTGGATGAAGGAAGTCAAGCATCTTGCATTATTCTCTGTTGAAATCACAAGCGCCGGTGTGATCCAGATCAAGGGAAACACTTCTGCATCTTCTCATCACTCCACCCACTCCTTCCTTTCACTCTCTCTCTCTCTCTCTCTGGACTTTCTTCATAGTGATGCGGGCCTTGGCAAACACCACTGATAATTGGTAAATATGGAGCATCTAGACGAATTAAGAAATCAGACATGTCTCTGCATGCTTTACTACTTCAAGTTAAAGGAGTTGTTCACTTTTGAAAAAACTTTTGCTGATAATTTACTCACCCCCATGTCATCCAAGATGTCCATGTCTTTCTTTCCTCAGTCGAAAAGAAATTAAGGTTTTTGATGAAAACATTCCAGGATTTTTCTCCATATAATGGACTTCAATGGGAACCAAACGGTTCAAGGTCCAAAAGACAGTTAATAACAGTTTCAGATGCAGCTTCAAATGTCTTTAAACGACACCAAACGATGAATAAGGGTCTTATCATGCGAAGCGATCGGTTATTTAACGATGTGTAATTACGTTCAAAAGGTCACGGGCGACGTAGCCGGAAGTACAGAGTCAGTGTTTACAAGTTGAACGCATAGGTTGAACGTGCAAACTAACTCAAAACGCGGTTTACAAAAAAAAAAAAGTAATTAAAAGGTAAAACAACGATTTCGGACGATTTTGATTCTGTACTTCCGACTACGTCGCACGTGACCTTTTGAACGTAATTACGCATTACGTGACGTTACAAACGCGCCTCACAGAATAGAGCAAGGCTAGCATTTGTCCTTAGAAAAGTTACATTTTTGGAATAAGTTTTGAAATAACCGATCGCTTCGCATGATAAGACCCTTATTCATCGTCTGGTGTCGTTTAAAGACATTTGAAGCTGCATCTGAAACTGTTATTAACTGTCTTTTCGACCTTGGACCGTCTGGTTCCCATTGAAGTCCATTATATGGAGAAAAATCCTGGAATGTTTTCATCAAAAACCTTAAATGAAAACCTTTCATTAAAAAACCTTTTCTTTTCGACTGAGGAAAGAAAGACATGGACATCTTGGATGACATGGGGGTGAGTAAATTATCAGTAAAAGTTTTTTCAAAACTGAACTAATCCTTTAAGTCTGGCTAGATGTAGATTATAAATAGATAGACCCTCTCCTAAAATGAGGGGAATTTTCAAAGAGTAATTCTGTGTCATTTTTCCTCAAGGCTAATCAGAAGACAAAACCTCCCATGCCTCAGAATGTGTTCTTATGGTTCGTGGTTCACTCTTGCTTTATTAGTGTGAGAAGCCATTGTGTCATGGTTTTAATACTCTTTCATGACTTGTACAACATAACAAGTGTCTGAAAATGGTTCCAGTGAACAGAACTGTATAGTTTTTATGATTTCGGTAGCTGCTCATTGTCATTGCTCATTCTCATAAGTGGGTATTTTGGCTGGCACACCAGATTTAAAGATTGTTCACACATGTTACGTGTATTCTGTCATGGTTTCGTTTTCAATCCACTCTAAAAATTGTTGGGTTGTTTTAACCCAAATTTGGGTAAAATATGGACAAACCCAAATGTTGGGTTAAAAGATTACAGTTGAAAGTGAAAGTTGAAGTTGGGTTAAAATTTTAAATTACATTTTTAACCCTACATTTGGGTTTGTCCATATTTGACCCAAATCTAGGTTAAACAACCCAGCATTGTTTAGAGTGTAAAAATTGCTGGGTTGTTTTGACCCAACTTTGGGTCAAATATGGACAAACCCAGCCATTGGGTTAAAATTTTTAAATTATATTTTTAACCCAATTTTTGGGTTTGTCCATATTTGATCCAAAGTTGGGTTAAAACAACCAAGCATTTTTAGAGTGTGTGTGTTTCCTCCGTTTTGTCTGAGTTCCCTCGTTGGTGTCCCTGTTGATTGATGTGTATTGAAGCCCTCAGTTCTTTCAGTTCATTGCTTTGTCTCATGTTAATGTGTAGTAACGTGACGTGACAACACCAAGTATGCTAATTATGAAGACCACACTACTGTCAGGAATCTGAGTGACTTTTTCCCGGCCATGTTTTTACTTTCTGCGATTCAAAGAGAAAGTAATAAGTTTCATGAAAATCTTGAGGGAACCACTGTATTCTGGCTTTTGACGTCATCTCTGCATCACTCTATTACCCATAAAGTCCCGCCCAACATTTTTTTCTTGTTCCAGAAATTGTTTCACTCGGATTAACGTCACAGTCGGGAAGAAAAGACTATTCTAACATCTGCAGTCCTTCTATAGTCTGATGATGAATGGTGGGTCCTGCACTCCACAAGATTAAAAAAAGTTGGGTTTTTTTACAAGTTGAGCAGCTTCAAATGCCATTTCAGTTCAGCGCTCAAGCACAAGATGCTGAAAAAGCAGCGGTGAATTTCCAGCTGATGAATGATAGTGACAGCCAATATCAGCCAGTGCTTTAAAGAGCTCAAGCATTTAAAGCAGCAAATGACAAAACTGCAGTGCGGAGTAATAAAATACAAATATGTTGGTGATGCAAATTATAGTTATGGTTCTCAGCGTGAATTGGCATTTACACCCATACCTCAAAAGTCTTAAGACAAAAGGAATTTAATAAAGATTTTCCACCAAAATGGGAATGATCCATGCAGAATTCGCCTCCACTAGGATGTTGTGGTCTGTTTCCAGGACGTTATAATCCAGCAGCTTGGGAATTGTTAGGTGGGTGCCCTGTCAATGTCTGTGGTCTCTCGCTATTGCCCAAAAATTAAGATTGTTTTTATCATCCTCCATCATCCTTACACAGCAAAAACTCCAGTGTTAAATGAACTCTCCTGGGAGTTTATATGACTCCACACTAAAGAGCATTAAATTAACACTGAAGCAGTGTTAAAGTTAATGAGATGATTAAGTGATTAATTGTGTGATTGACCAACCTTGAAGACACCTGATGATAATAAGTAGAATCACTGAAGGTGAAAAATCACAAGTATAAGTCACCATTATGGAGATCAGTGTTTGCTTCGATTGGGCATTTAACCCTTACATTTTATACTATTTTGTTTGGCTGTTGTAACAGTGTTATAACTGCCAGATGAATAAAAAGAAAAGATCATCAGTTGACCTGAATCACTGAACTAATTTAGAGCCTAATCTCTGACTTAAATGTATATTGGTGATTACAGCAAAAAAACAAAAAAAAATCTTTCTTTTAGGCACTCACAGACATCAAGAATCAGAGTATGAATCTCAACAATGGTGACAAACAGAATATTTAATTCAGAAAAGAAAATTACTAAAACAGTTCAGATCATAATTTATTCATACTGCAATGCATGATGGGAGCTATGAATGAGTTTTGATTGGTGGAGCCCATAACGCACTTCAACATGCTTTATTATTTTCACCATTGTTGAGATTCACAGGCTGATTATTGATGTCAGTGTGTCTAAATAAAATAATTTTCAAACTCTTTTGATCAGAACTAATTTTACATAATATTTTGGATTATATTGAAAGTGGTGAAAAATGTTTGCTATAGAATTATAGTGTTGCTGTAATCAACGAGGTAAACCTAATGCTCTAAATGAGTTTTGTGATTCTGGTCAAACGATGATTAAGTCAAACCATAACCAACACCACCTAATCACCTTTTCTCTTAGTTCATCTGGCAGTTACAACTCAATTACAACATCCAAACTAAATCTAACGTTAATAGTTTAAGGGTCAAGAGGCATACTAAAGCAAACAATAATCACCATAATGGTGACTTCCATTGAAAATTAGGTTTTCTCCTTCAGTGATTCTGCTTGTTATCATCAGTTGTCGTCAATGATGGTCAATAATCACTCAATTAATCACTTAATTAGCTCATTAATGTTAACATTCTTGAGTATTAATTTAACACTCATATTTTAACACTTTAACACTCTTGAGTCTGGAGCCAAATAAACTCCCAGGAGAGTTAATTTAACATTGGAGTTTTTGCTGTGTACAATTTGAGGTATTATTCATGTCCGTCGAATAAATATGGGATGAGTTACACTCCCAATTTGATAGGGTTAGGTTTATTAAGATCCTCAGCCCTAAGTTTAAGCAAAAGTAATAGAGATATTGCATTTGTTTTTACAAAATACCACTAATGATGGTCTCAAAGGGTCATACGAAGTCTCCGTCTCAGACATCATGCCTACCATTCGTTGGCTAAATGTCTGATGCATAAGGCACACAAAATGGGAAACACTTCAGGAGTTTCAAAGTCGCGATCTGATTGGGTGAACTCTACAGGATGGCTGGGAGACGTGTGTGTTGCGTTTTTTAACAGTCCCCCTGGAAACAAAACAATCGTTAAGCCAAACGTTGTGGAAGAAGAAAACCGCCATGTTTACAGCTGTGACAATGAGCACTTACCAGGATCAACTAAACACTGGATTTTCAAAAGTATGTGAAGTTTGCAGTGCCATTAATGCAGTAAACTTACACAACATTCTTGAATTAATAATTTATTATATGCACTGTTATCTGTCTGTTATCATAGGCACATCGACTTTACATTCCCATGCCCTTAAACATGACGCAGAATAAAACTGACTGTGTTTGGTGGATTTACACATCATTCAGATGTCCTCCTTGCCAAATAAAGGTCCTTAATCACTTCCAGAGTGTTTTCACTATTACCAGCTGACTAGCTGTTTTGTTATTATCTTTCTGGTCACCAGGGGGCAACACCCCCAGGTAAGGGGGTTAGAATACCCATATAATGAAGAATGAGTAATCTAGCTGGTAAACCATGTGGTGGCCCGATTTGGAGATGGCTTTTTTTTAAGAGGGGTTGAGGCTCAACTTTTATACCTCTTTTGATTTCCATTTGAGGAACAGTGTGTTTGCAATGCTATATATATATATTCCAAACTGGCCTTTGAGGACTACAAGTTTAGGCTGAGTGAGTTTTTTGCTGTGATGGGACTGTAGTCGCAACTGATCTAACTTTGAACTGAACTATTGTGAGCTAACAAAATGTATTACTACTGTGATATATTATTTTGATATATATTCACTTTGAGCTGGTGTTTGGTAATTATATTTGGATGTGATTCCCCCTTATTTTTTCGTGCATTTCATTTTGTCTTTGATATCAGACGAGTTGTTACACTAGCTTATATCAGCCTAGCTTAACCTTGGTCCTTAGCCAAAGAAAGCTGAGATGGAGTCCAGACCTTCTGCCGTCAGTCTGAAAGTCTGGCTACAAAAGACTATACTGGAATAAACCTACGTAAACCACTGTACTGAGGGCTATGCAGACTCCATAAGACGCCCATACACAAAGGTTTTAGGGTTAAATGCCTATAGACTGTGGCATGTGGGCGCGTAAAGATGCATAATAGGTTCAAGCTGACCACTTATCCTTCCACTGAAGCTGCCCACATCTGGTTTTCTTCCTGCAGAGACCTCACTGGTGAAATTCAAGTCATAAATAGTGTAGATACACTGTGAGAGGAGAGTATTTGTATTTGTTATGACTCACAGAAAGAAAATCAGTGAAAGGGCTGTACAGAAATTAGGAGAGTAATGAGTAATGTGTGGAATATGAGCCGGTTTATTGTATGTGTCACGATTAACATCCCTTACATCACTGTTCGCCGCAGGCCCTCGGCTCTCTGTAATCAACCTCAAAAATTCCCACTATTTCTTTAGTTCTTTCTGTCTTAAACAAGTGAAATGTTTTATTTCGGATTTACGTTTATTTTTTCCTGTCCGCTGCCTTTCATGTCAGGGTTCAGGATAGTTTCCGGTAGGGGTTCACAGAAGTCTCTGGTTTTGGGGTCACAGTTCGATACAAGTTGGGTACATTTACATTAACTTTTTTTTTCTGCTCTTTTTCCTGTTGTGGCGGTGAAACACAGAACATTCCCCTAACGTTCCCGAATGGTCTGATGAGGATATTTTTTTGGGAACCAAACAAGAACGTTATAGGAACGTTCCATGTAGGTTATTTTTAGGTTCCATTTTTATAACGTAAGGAGAATGTTCCGGGAACGTTCTCTTAACCTTAAGGGAAAGTTCTAGGAACGTTCTGGGAACCAAAAGCGAACGTTCCCAGAACGTTCCCAGAACCTAAATTTGTTTGCTGGGGTCCATGTCCAACTGTATTGCTTAATATTAGCTGGTTACTACATATTTTGCATACTTGTGTTATTATAAAGTTTTGACTTTATTATTCTAAAATGTGTGAAATAGTATTAATAAGTAGGTTTTTCTTTTGACTGATGATATCAAGGAATCCAACAAGGATGATACATTTAAAAAAAAAGCATTGCTCACAGTCTGACATAATATTAGGTTTCTCAATGAATAAACAATGGGGAAAAAACTAGGATAAACGGCAACCTCTACTCAAGAATGGTTCCCCTTGTATGGAAGATTTCATTCTTACTTGCCTAAGACCCCTGAGAAAAGTGTGGGCTTCAAAGAAACAAGGGTGGACAACAAGGAAATGACACACTCAAGATTAAATGAGCAGAAATCCATGCCTGAATTCCTCATGGCACGCCACAGTCTGAGGAGAAAAACAGAGATTTCTCCATCTGAGGTCAGCGTTACGCCCCTGCCCCCAAACAGCTCATCTCTGTCTGATGTGGCAAGGACCGTTTTTTTTACTGTAAGGTCTCCACCTGACTGGAATTCCAGGATATTGTAACAATTTAAAATTTGAACATAAAGTAAATTAAGAACACATAATAACATACTTTTATGTCTTTCTTTCTTCAGTCAAAAATAAATCAAGGTTTTTGATGAAAACATTCCAGGATTAATCAAAATGAACGAATGTTTTTTCGTGTAATTTGGTACATTCAATGAATGAAATGAATGAATTGACTCAGGAAAAGATTTGTTCGTTTTGATGAATTGGTTCGAACAGGAGAGTCACGAACGTGCATCACAGAACAGAGCAAGGCGACCATTTGAGTGTATAAAACATACATTTGGTTATTTATTCATTAAATGAGCGATCGTTTCGCTTTTTAAGACCCTTATTCATCGTCTGGAATCGTTTAAAGCCCTTTGAACAGTTTTCAGTTTGCACTGAAACTGTCTTTTGGACCTTGAACCGTTTGGTTCCCAATGAAGTCCATTATACGGAGAAAAATCCTGGAATGTTTTCATCAAAAACCTTAATTTCTGTTAGACTGAAGAAAGAAAGAAAGACATGGACAGTAAATTATCAGCAAAAGTTTTTTATCTAAAGTGAACTACTCATTTAAGCAGATGATATACCTGTGTTGTATTGTTTTGCATTGTAATATATGTAGCATGACAATGAGGTAAGCTTTTTAATCCTTCTGTAAGAGTATTTTAATGCAATTCTTTTAACTTATGTTCACTTCAGATGGCAAGTTAATGCTGTTATGTGATTTACCAGTACTGCATATCAAAAAATATGTAAATGAGTTTCTGTCAGGACCACTATCGTCAAATACAATTGACAATAGCATACAGTTTGGATTGGCGGTGGGAGAGCAGTAATAATTTACCCTTACAGAACCAACATGACTATATTGCAGATATCATTGATTAATAGAGATTTTAATATACAACATAATTCGAGGATTTTATTCTGATTCAAAGGTAATCAGAATGCCAAATCCTGACTGGACGAGAGAAGGAGCTGGGGATGGAAGAGGGTAATTAGCTACTGAGAAACGAGATAGCTGATAGATAGAGATAGAGATATATTATATTTATATATACACAGGCGTCATATATAGGCTGAGAGTCAGCTGAAGTGAGCTTGACTAATGTGACCTGCCAGAACTTAATAAATATTAGATCGAATCTGAATAATTAAACAGGACACTTTTCTTATATTAGGATAATTTGAACTATTTGTTCAAACCAATGTTTTATATTCTGTTTCTGCAAATTGCATTATTTTTAAACATTGTGCAATGAAACTATAATGCCGCAACACTAGAGAACAACTGAAGCGTCATATGAAATCCCTGATAAGAGAAGTGATACTAACTCAGACGTGTTGTTGGTGATGCTGTTATAGTGAACTTTTAAACCAACTGTAAGAAATACTACTGAAATACCATTACAAGATTTCTAAGAAGAATCAGTAAGATTACTAACAAAAAAATATATATATATTTTGATATTGTTGCAGGAAGACACAGGAAGACAATGTTGTTGTTTTTTTAATCCAGTATATTTGGTGAAGGGTATTTACATCAATCAACCATTGAGGTGCCTCAAGGAACAGTGCTTGGCCCACTCCTCTTCTACTCGGGGGGGGGGGGGGGGGGGGGGGGGGTGTCGTCACAATGTCTTGTAGGGCACAATGTCTTTATTGTGTCCCGGCTTCAACCCATAAACTGTGACATTGAACAAAGGAAAAGCCTCAGACTCTCTGTTTTAGGATGCCAAACGATTATTATAATAATGTAATAATGATTTATATAATTATTCCTATTATGTAAAATCCATATAGGCCTAGCCTATAAATGTACTGTATAAATGAAAATGAATATAGGTAAAATTACAATAGTTTTGTCCTAATTTATTCACTTGCAAGAAATAAACCCTTGAGCTTTTATTTTGGAGAAAACACCAGATCACAATGCTGATTTCATGAGCAAAGTGCGCACTTTTCTTTAAATCACGCAGCACAAACTGAATGGCTATAGGCTACTTAATTACAGTCTTGTGCTGTTTTATAAAGGCACAATGTCACGGTTTTGGTGTTGGGAAAAGGGAGAAGAGAGAGTTCGGCAAAAGGCGGATTCGAACTCGGGTCGAACGCGTCAAAAGCTGCTTTCAAGCACCTCACGCCCTTGCCCTACGCCACTATAGATATTCAGTGTAGGGTATCTTTTTTTGCTAAAAAGACAGGCACGTAGTGGAAATGTACGCTCTCAACTCACGTTCAAAGTCATAGGCAGCGCAGCGTCTCTCTGTGCATCGCAAAAGCCCGTGTTGACAGTTTGTTTAATATAAAGCGGGAGATTACCAGATACAGTATTTTGCTCGTGCCCTTGCTGCCTTTGGCCCTTTAGAGGTCTTGGGCCCCTGGGCAATATTGCCCAGTTGCCCGTATGATTAATCCGGCCCTGGGTGGGTGTTGTAGGCAACTGTATCACGTGCCGTTTGAACTGACGCGCTACTGCGATCTGTCACATTTAAAAGCGCCAAAACGTTCAATATCTGAATGAGAAATTCAATTCTATTGTGAACCATTGCCAAGTAATATGGAGGTTTGTCCATGTTGTTTTAAGAATGTAATTTCTGTTTCAAGAAATGAGCCAAACCAATGGAGAAAAACCGTAAAACAAAAACACTGACTGGGTGGATTTTTATCATTAAATGATGGTTGTGTACAGGCACTGCCAACACACATTTCAGTACAATCAATTTGAAAAGCTGCATGTACCATTATATGACCCCTTTAAATGCCATCATTGGTGAAAGAGGATTTTTGGCCATGATTTATATTTTACTATATAAAATTTTTGCTCTGGGATAAGGGTAGAACAATAAAATATGAAAAATAAAAGACTTAAAAATATATATATTAAAAAATAATAATAAGAGTATGGTAAAAATCTTCCATGTAAGTATTACTTTTGTTTATTAAAAAGAATATTCTTATTCTGCACATAGTGAGCTGATAGAAAGTATATCTGGGACTGGTTGTTTCATTCTCCAAATGAAGAACAAAGCATTATCTTATCCAAAGACCAGAAGTGCCCTCACCCCGGAAAGAACAGAATTGTGCAACTGTGATGAGACCGTGGTTTTATCATGTCATTGATGTGAGACGCCTCATTGTATTTCAAGAGCCTGCATGGTAAGACAGTACAAGTTCTAACACAATAACTAGTCAGTTAATCTATTTCTCAGACAAGCCTCATCAAAACAATATGAGTCATTATAATGGTAAAACTTTTGTTTTTAAACTCTCTACAAAGGTCTTTTGAATCTAAACATGTATTCATATTCCCACTAAAAAATGTGTTATTGTGTACTGAAGAGTTATCTACAACATTCATGCCTAACATTTAATTATATTAACTATGTGTCCTGCTACGGGAAATCCGCTTGCTTAGTCACAAGACCAGTAAAACGTGTGATGCTGCTCATCTGTGAATTACAGTAAACTAGTCCCAACCTGACTTCTATTAGACATGTTTACAAGAGTTGTATATGTGTTTTTATGATCAGAGGGAATAGGTAAATTCCTTTATTGACTTTGATGGGCTGTCCATTGCCTCCACATGGGAATTTTAGCCCATATTGGCACATGCTGGGTCCAGTGGGCTCTAATAGGGGCCATTTATATGTTCATTTAATGGGCTCACTTGGGTCACAAATGGGTGCTAATAATGGGGCAGAGCTGGTGGGCTACACACAAAAACCATATGGGACCCACAAATGGCCGATTATGTTTTTTTGGGATGTCATTTTCACCATCCAGAGATGTATAAAATTCACTAGTCATGTTCACGAATGAGATAATGAATACATTTTTGCATTTCTATTAATACATTTTCTGTCATCGCGATGAATTAGCTGCAAGGAACAAGAAATGTAATGCTATATTAGTCTGTTACATGTGACTATTTGTGAAATTTTTGGTGGGTTGAACAATTTTACGTGTTTAATACAATAGTACTAAAATTAAATTTGAACGAACCTACGTATTTGCAGTTAATGGCTAAATGTGAATTATATATATTTGAATTATATATCCATAGCCAAAGACCAAACAGAGTGCCTGTGATGACACCTGTCCAATGTCTAAAGTGGGCTTGTTGGAACTGGACTTTGGAGCAATGGAAGAGGATTGCATGGTTCGATGAGCCCGTATTCTTTTACATCACATGGATGGCCGTGTACTTGTGTTACCTACACTCTTAGAAGAAATGGTTCTATTTGAAGAGTTCAGATGCAAAAGCCTCTAAATGCCATTTGAAATTTTCTTCTAGAATGATCATTTTTATCAAGCTTGTATATTTAAGTTCAGTAATTTCACTTAAATGGCAATGATGATTACCTATTAATTGTTATTTAAGTGAAATTCCTGAACTTAAACATACAAGTTTGATAAAAATCATCATTAAAGAAGAAAATTTCAAATGGCATTTAGAGGCTTTTGCATCTGAACTCTTCATTTAGAACCAGAAATGGTTCCATCCCCCGCTTCATATATGGAACTCCAAAATGGTTCTATATAGAACCATTTTTTTGGTAAAAGGTTCTATTGGTCAAGTATGGAGCCCCAGGGTTCTATACAGAACCCAGAGGAACCCTTTTTTAAGAGTGTATAGATCCTTTTAGGGGTTCCAAATGCGTAGTCATAATAGAACCTTTTAAGGTTCTATATAGAACCTATTCTTCTAAGAGTGTAGGAGGTGGTACCAGGATGCACTGTGGGACGACATGCCAATGGATGGAGTGTGGGCAGTGTTCTATTGGGAAACCTTGAGTCCTACATTCATTTGGACTTTGTTACAGAAACATTGTTACAGACCAGGTACAAACAAACCTTTAGGACACTGGTGTTCCCTGGTGGAAAGAGGCCTCTTTCCACTGGATAATGCACCCTACCACACTGAACACGTTGTTCAGAAAGGGTTTGAGGAACATGATGAAGACTTCAAGGTATTGCCCTGGTCTCCAAGTTCAATATCTCAATCCATTTGAGGATCAACAATTTTGATCTGTGGCTGCTCTTCCTCGCATCCTAGAGGACTCGAAGCATTAGCTGCTAACATCTTGGTGCCAGAGACCACAGGACACTTTCAGGGGTCTGTAAACTCCATGCCTCAGTGGGTTGGTGCTGTTTTGGCAGGACGTGGAGGACCAACAGTCTATTAGCCAGGTAATTATAAGCTGAATATGCATGAGCTGAATCAGATTTACCACTTTACCAGCATATGATGCCAGCTAACCAACAGTATACCATGATATATTAAAAAAAAACTGCAAAAGAAATTATGAACATGTTTTTTTATGATTTTTATTATGCTTTAAACAATCAAACATTATTAATGTCTAACAATAATCATTACATGAAATAATCAAAATGGTTAAATGAAAACCCTTCACTTATTTTTAAAATGATCATAAACTGACATTAAACATTATAAATGAAGGTTGATGATTCATTTGAAGATTAATTTGATTGATTTTAGTAAACAGAGCCAAACTAAAACAGTGGCAGAAAATGACCTGATGTCAACAGCGCGAGGTCAGATATATTCTGGACGCACTACAAATCTAAAACTGTAGTCATCAGGACAGGGGTTAGGCAGGCCCATACTGCTGTTGTTTTGAATCACTGCCATGTCATCTTTGAATTCTTGAACATGAAAGACATTGTTTTGATTTTTACAGGTGAGAATCAACCTGTTGTTGAAGCGAATGGTGTTAGTGTAACTGTACTGATTTCCATTTGCGAGGAGCCTTGCAGCAGGAAAAGATGTACACGAAACACCATAGTTATAGCATTCCTGAACACTCAGAAAAACCTGGGCTTGCCACTGGACCATCTGATCTTTGTAAAGAGCACTAGGATGTGCAGGAGTGGAGAAGGATTGGATTCTGTTATTTTGGCCATAGTTGTAGTTGTAGTGATAGTACGGGTAATTGTTGGTTGTGTCATTGATAAATACACTCCACTCATCAGCAGTGTAGATTCTGGGCAGATAATCATTACTCATGTTATCCATTTTATTCCTGATCTTAGAGAAAGGCAGAGCATTGAACTGAAAACCTCTGAGCAGACCAGTTAGGTACAGTTTCTCATGATTCTGATGGAGAACACTTGAGGAAAACTGCATTTCATACAGTTTATCCACTGGGATCAGGAGGAAGCGGATGTGATTCAGGAGGCTGGCCTGTTGTTCTGAACTAATCTCATCACTTTTATCTTGGATCCATCTCTCCAGAGCTTCAAGAAGTAAAGCTTCATCCTTCACAACCAGGTCTGAGCGCTGCAGCAGAGCGTCCATCATGTGAAAGGAGATGGTGCTCCACAACGGAGAGTTTATGAGGAACTCACAGTTCCAGGAAAGATACTGAAGGACATTCTCCTGCAGAACAAGGTCACCTGTGCGGACGCCATACTCGTACATTGATACCTGTGTCCGGAAGGTGTTGTCTTCGGGAAGGAGTGAAGTGAAGATCCTGCCAACATCCTCCATAAGAGTCTTCACTCCGAAGATAAATGACAGCTGATGGAGACATTCAGCGGAAGTGGTGGAAACATCAATTTCACGTGTGTACAAATACCTGAGAAAAATAGGTATGATTAGTTTCTATGTACTGTGTCATTAGTTCTAAAAGGGGTCATCTTCAGAAAATTGTGTCATTTGGGCCAAAAAAGAAAGAATTCACGATTTTTATTATTTTGTTGAAAAGGGTACTGCAAAATGTACAATATCTTATTTTCAACTTTTACTTCCAACATAGAGGAACATATCTCCACCCGTGATCAAATATGGTGCTTTCATTAGACAAACTAAAATTTACAGCCAGGACTCTTTCAAACAATCTGTATTATATAAAGTGCTAAATCAAAGGTGAAATGACTTGATTTGACCCAATTCGTTTTCAGGATCCTCACCGAACAAAGAAGCAGGTGAGTCAAAAAATAATGGGGAGTTTCCCTACAACACCAGCAACAGCATGTGGAACTGGGAAGTGGTTGTAGCTGGTGGCTATAATATAGCTGTGTAAAGCTTAAAAATCTATCTAAAGGTTTAAATACCCAACACGAAAAAAAAAGTATCAAGTTATGATTATATAATCATTGTTCCCCTAAAAGGGAATGGGAAGTTTTACACGGATTACAAGGGCACTTTGGGCACGTCTCTGCGTGATTGTGTCTGAAACACGCGCGTGAATGGCATGACGGAGCGTCACAGCTGGTGTGACGTCAGGACCAAGTAGCTATAAAACTTCTAATAGGGTGAAGGAAGAAGATCACAGGGACCCAGGGAATATGGCAGCAAAACGCAGCATCTCATTCACTTCTCAGGAAACAAGGGTTACAGTCGTGACCAAAGACATTCCCTTTAGTTCTGCACCGTGAAGTGAAAACCCTCCACTTCAATGCATACAGTTTTCTCGTATGGTCTCAACAACCTCAGTTGAGAGACCTGAGTCTATGAGTTGGTCTCCCTCAGGGGCCAATTACAAGTTTCATAAGTCTGGATGGGCGTGAAGAATTGTGCCTCCTGCCTGAGACAGAAGGTACCTCCTGACCGTAATCTCCAAGGGAGAGTCGTCGAAGAGGGACGCTGGGTCTGAGAACCACCCTCTGTTTTGGCCAGGACAGATTTATTCAGTCCAGGCAGACCCCCTCCAGAACTGTTGGAATCAGAGGAAAAGCGCAAACATACTGAGACCCAAAGAGATCCACTGATGTGCAAACTTCCACAGAAGTACTGCGCGCTAAAGATTACCGCATTTGAAGCAAACACTTTGACAAGGATGACTACACAGACACAACAAAGCGGGGCCAGTTGAAGAAAAAAGCCATTCCGTGTTTGAAGATGGGTGCAACCACTGTAGAGGTAATGTAAACTTTATACTTCCATTTGGGCACACACGGCTTGAGGAGAGATGTACAGTAATGTTTTTGTCATCTTATTTGTAAAACTTTCATTATTTTACTAGCTTCTATGACTTGAATTATATTTGTATTTGTACTGTGCGAATACAATGCACTTGCTAGAGAGAATAAATTGTGTGGGAGTGTGCAGTACAGGGGAGGGGGTGATGTGTGATGATCACAGGCTATGACCTATCTGGGAAAATACTGCCCGAATGACGACACTAAATGATAGATATGATAGGTCATGAGAAGGAAGACAATGAAAATTTAATTCCTTATATTTTTGCATTCTGTTGCCACAATTCGGAAAGGCACAAACAAAAAACATTTCTTCACTTGTAAACAAACTCCGATCATCAGTTCCGCACAGGATTTCAGCGTGAGACTACAGCTTGCCATCTAAAACACTATATAGGTGAATTTAAACCATGGCTAAGTTGCTAAATGCATCTTGTCCCTTGTCCACGTTGGACAGACATTTTAATTGCGTTTTGTCTGTTAAGAGGCACAAAAACATAACACTCTCTATAAATATGCCCCCATAGCTGCCGTTTTAGCTGAATGGAGCTAGGGGCATATTCTGTCACAGCTCCGCATCGCAAGCACCAATCCGTTTATTTTTATTTTTTTCTATAGACAGTCCTCACAAAAGTATAATGATCAAGATTAAAGGAGTAGTTCACTTTAAAAAAAATTGATTGATAATTTAAGAAGGAGTTCTCCTTCAAATCGGCTCAAAATATCAAACATGTTAGATCTCCTCCAATTGGATGGAATCATATTCTGAAATCTAAAAATGCTAAAATATGGACGATTGTGCATGCGCGCCATATTTACGAATGATTGTAATTCACTAATAAACATGTTTAACTCTCAAATTGTATTTTTACAAAACGTTTGAGAATCTGGAGAAGAGATTACGGATAGTTGCTTTTTACGTAATAATTACTGAAAAACCTGTGTTCTTCTGAAACTCACCTGAGAAAAGTAGGGAGATAAGGATGACACTCCTGGATGACATACACTGTGAGGTTTCTCGACTCATTTGTTAGGTTTAGTTTTTGATAAATCATGAGGATCATACTGTGGGCACAAAAAGTCAGCTCTGCCTCTTCATCAAGGTCTCGTACATAAATGCTGAAATCACAACCATCTCCACTGTCAAACAGTAGACCAAGATCATCAGACAAACCCAGACTATTATCCACAGAGAACTGACGATTTCCGGTCATGTTTGTGCCTGCAAAGAAAATGTATAAAACATATTAAAACGTTCCTAAAGTTCCTCAAACTGATAAAAAAAGCATGTAAAAAATTATCAAAATTCCTGTGGAAGGCATCTAGGTTACTAATGTAAACCCCATTCCCTGAAGAAGAGAAAGAGACGTTACGTCAGATGTGAACAGACAGTTTGGGATCTTACCTAAAAAGCCTAATTCTCTTAAAGTGTAAACAAAACAAGCCAATGGACATTGGCGAGCTAATTTTGCATCGCAAACCACGCCCCGCAAAGTGGCATGAATGGAAGTGCGGTGCATTTGCTAAGTTAAATTTTCCACAGAGGAGCCGAGACAGTGTGTCTCGCGTTTGTTCAGCAGTTGTGACGACGGGATGTGACGCCACAACTGATGTCAGTCAATCATGTTCGATATTATATCAGATGTGAACTAACGAATTGGGATCCTTTACAAAACGCCAAAAATTCCAGTTTCAAATTCCTTGTACATATGTTGGATCCCCCGTACACACTTAGAAAAAAAGGTACAGTGAAGGTACAATTATGTTCCTATGGGTACAAAATATATAACTGTACCTTTAAAGGTCCACAATAGGTCCTTAGGGTACAATTATGTTCCCAAAACGACTTATAAAGGTACAACTTTTTAGGTTTGAGTGTGGAAGGTCCATTTTTGTACCTTTTCCTTTTTTTACAGTTGAGGTCCAAATAGAGTAACTTGTCTGTTTATTTTTTATTTTTTATTAATTAACATTAAAACACCATATTAAACATGAAATAATTATGCTTGTTTGTTGTAATGTAGCCAGTTGCCTATATTTTTTGTTAAAAAACTTTATCAAATTATTATTATTATTTTGTACTGTTGCATAAAAACGGAAATTAAATGTTTTAATTAAATTTCAAATAAAGACCACGATGAACGACAACAAAACATATTCAAAACTTATTTTTTTGCTTAAGCAGACGTTACGGTTGTTGTCGCTTTAAGAAAATTTCCCGCTTGACTCATTCGGTGCGGACCGGTAGTAACCTGTTCTTTTGACAACTTCAGACACGATTTTCCAACGTCCGAACATTTTTGGAGGACACCGTTTTCAGGTAAATGCGAGATGATGTTTTTATTCCTCTTTGTTCGCGTATGACGGCAAGTTCTGTTGATTTTGTCTAATATTATGTCCCTCTGCTTAAAGCTCGCGAATACTGGCTGTGGTATGTTTCTGACCGGTAGTAACCTGTTCTTCTGACAACTTCAGACACGATTTTCCAGCGTCCGAACATTTTTGGAGGACACCGTTTTCAGGTAAATGCGAGATGATGTTTTTATTCTTCTTTGTTCGCGTATGACGGCAAGTTCTGTTCATTTTGTCTAATATTATGTCCCTTTGCTTAAAGCTCGCGAATACTGGCTGTGGTATGTTTCTGACCGATTGGGAAGAGCCCTCAGAAGTAGCAATGGAGTTGGCGAGAGTGCAGTTTGGGATATAATTACCTGAAGAGGAAAAAAAAAATTGAGGGTGAGTAAGTTATGTTAGTTGTGTCACATGTTGAGATGTTTTTCTTTCTTTTTTTCATCTTTAATCCAAGTTAGGCTTCTACTTAACGGCCTTTATCCATCGACTAAACTTTCAAACCTTGTAACGTAGTTGTAGGCTGATCTCGTCTCATACCTATTAAAAAAACTGTGGCAAACATTATTTGCAGGACTAGCCATTGTAAGTAATGTTAGTGGTTATCTCAGTTTATGCATTTTGAGACCGTTGGGATTTCGACATATCGTGGCTTAAAAGCATTGGTAACGTTAACGCTCCGACTGATATTCCGTTAACGTTACACATGGCCATCAAACGGAAAATCAATTGATTACTAAGTAAAATGGACAACACAGAAGCGGTAAGAATATTTTATTGCATTGTTACAAACACAATTTATGATATAATAAATTATTAAAATTACTTAGATTTTAAAATTCCACGTCATCATCCAAAATAAATTACTTATTTTAAGTATTATGCAAATAGGTCGTTTTTTTTATTCACATTATCCACAAACAAAAATAACATTGATACCAAAGGGATAATTCACCCTAATATGAAAATTTCTGTTGTTGATTATTCATCCTCATGTCGTTCCAAATCTGTACGACTTTTGTTCATCTTTGTAACACAACTGGAGATATTTTTTTAATAAAGTCTGAGAGCTTTCTGTCCCTCCATTGACTGCTACTTAACTAGAGACTGAGGTAGTAATATGTCAATATCATGTCATATCTTTGTTTCAGGAATGGATTACAAATCAGATTCAGCACTTCTCATGTTGACAGCCTTGTTCAGAGAGAAGCTTGAACTCTTCATTGTGCTTGGGGAGGTGCGCATATTTCTGTCTATGACTTGAATGTCTATCATTAATGCATTTTATAATTCTTGAAATATATTTACTGCCAACATAGAAATTGGGTGAATAATAATCATCTTACTCCTTATGCATGTAGATTATTTGTCATCAGTTAACTTGTATGATTATAAAATTTGATTGAGATAAAATCTAATTTGTGCTTTTGTCTTTTAAAGTGAAGTCATCGGAGTTGCAGTCATCGGAGTTGATGGGATAGAGATCTGCCGGGCTAGTGGTGTGGATGAAGGGGCTCTTTCTGCATTTTGTGTGTTTTGTCTTCGATTTGACAATAACTTGTGGTCCTAATGACTGTCAGAGACTTTTCAAAGTACAATTCCTGTCATGTTTACCAAAAGGATAAACACAGAATGTTACAACGGACTACTACTGATGTTCCTCTTCCTTTGTTTGAAGACGCCGAGGAAGAATCTGATAATAGTGTTGCATTTTCTGCCCCCCAAACATGGAGCTGTTTCAGCAATTTAGAGAGAACAGTACTTTTAATTATAACAATTCCTCATTTGTAAGGATTCTTAAGGTGTTACGGTTAAAAACTTTTTCATAACTCATATTTCCTGAGTAATGTCTAATGAGCTTTTCTGTGCAATTGTCAATTAATTCTCTCGACTCACACCTGATGCTGTGACATCACATGTAATAATTCGTTGTAAAAGAAAGTTTCTTAATAAAATCTGTTAAATATGCATATCTGTAAGCCAGTTTATGTAATGTATATTTTTTGCTCCCCTTAGGTTCAAAACTTATTTGTCATTGGGTTGTACCCTGGGAATTATTTTAAGGTACAATTTTTAAGGTACAATTTTGTGCTTTTATTGCAGTATGCACAATGGGGTACAAAATTGTCCCTTAAATGGTACAAAGTTATAAGGTACAATTTTGTACCTCATATTAAAGGTACAAAAGGGTACCCTCCAGGGTACCACCCCAGTGACAGCCACTTGTACCCTAAAAGGTACAGTTTTGTACTTTTTTTTCTGACAGTGTAGGGAAACCACAACACATACAAATGTCTGTCAGTGAGGCGCCATGCACCAATGCCCAGGAGGAGGAAATGCTCTGAGTGAAGTGTGTCCTCACCCCAAGGGGGCATGGCTGGTCTTGAGCCTGAGGCGCCAAGACTATGGCATCCACTATCCAGTGGGCCAGCCTCTGCTTGGAGACAGCCCAAAAATCTAGGCACGTTTCATTGACTGAAAATGCATGTTAGTAATGAGTTAAGTCATCTGATAACCAATATTGTTAAAGCCTGGCAGAGGCGACAGTGGCAAGGAACCCAAAACTTCATCTAGAACAGAGAGAAAACATGGGGAGAACCCAGGCTCAGTCAGGGCGACAGTTCTCCTCTGGCCAATGAACGAACACAGTTTAATTAAGATTAAGACTGAAAAGAAAGGATGACTCTGATCGGGAATTTACTGGGTCTTCTCGGTAAGAAGAACACCAATCAATGAACAGGCACTTCAAAGCGTAAGCATGCCTTGTAGAGGGGGCTCTAGCTAAAGTGATCATGCCTAAGACTCCTGGTATGACTCCAGATATGTGTAGAGGTTCCAGAGGTCTGGACGAGGGTCCCATGAGGTGCTCCATCTCTGAGAAAGCAGGTCCTTCCTCAGAGGAATTCACCAGGGAGGGGCTGTCACGAGGAGCACCAGTTCTGGGAACCAGGTCTGGTTGGGCCAGTACGGCACAACTAACAAGACCTGCTGCTCCCTGACCTTGCACAGTGTCTTTTTCTGAGAAGGCTCACTGGGGGAATCGCATACTTGCATAGGCCCCGAGGCCAGCTGTGTGCCAGGACATCTGTGCCGAGGGTTCCCTCAGTCAGGGAGTAAAACAACCGGCTGTGGGATGTGTCCAGAGAGGCAAACGGGTCTACCTGTGTGGCTCTGAAGTGTCTACAGTTCAGCTGGACTGCCTTGGGCTGGAGTCTCCAATCTTTTGGGAGCATGGGCTGTTGTGAGAGCTCATCTGCTGCACGATTGAGCTCGCCTGGAATGTGAATGGTGCAAAGTGACCTCAGATGCTTCTGTCTCTTGAAGAGGAGATGGCGGGCAAGTTGTGACATGCAGACCACCCTCATGTTTGATGTACACAACGGCCACACTGTTGCCTCTGCAACCTTCGTGAAGATGCGAGGCAACAGTGACAGCCCTAAGGAGAGGACCTTGAACTGACATGCCCGTCCTTTGAACGCAAAGCACAGGAACTGTTTGAGTCAAGGGAGAATTGAGAAATGAATGTACATTTTCTTCAAGTTCACCGCTGCAAACCAATCTTGGGGACAAATGCATTCGAAGATGCATCTCTGCATTGACATCTTGAACGGGACCTTGTGAAGGGCCTGATTCAAGACACACAATGCTCCAAGTTTGGCAGTAACCCACCGCCTTTCTTGGGTACAATGAAGTATGGGCTGTAAAACCCTTGGGCTGTAAAATCGTCTTTAGATATCGGTTCGACGGACCAGCTCAATCGCGTCCTTCACTAGTATGCACTGTGATCTCTGCACGCAGGACAGAAGCATTTTTGTCCGCCTGAGGTCGCTGAACATGAGAGGACACCCACCGAACTGAATCGCACAGCCGATTCTGATAGTCCGAATGCGTACCCGCAGTGGGGCAGCATAGTGGAGCACAGGGGCCTGACCTGGAAGGCACAGTGTCCCGGAGTGGGGATCTGGTGTTCAGTGCAAAATTTCCCTGGCTTCACAAGGCAGGGGATGCGTGAGAAGGCATCAGGCGAGATCCCAATTTGTCAGTTTACGTCTGACACAACGTTAAACATTACTGACTGAAGAGTTGTAATTATGGTCAAATCTAGCAGATGCCTTACCAGTATCACAGGTCACTCCAGCATCCTCTTTATGTGTGCAGTCAGTAACACCCCAGCCTTTAAAGCAGCATTCAGACAGTAAGCTCTCCGAGCCACTACAGTTCATGTCATCCAGCCAGATTGGACCAGAGCCTTAAAAATATGAAAGAACAAATTTAATACTAATGTTGTTATCACAATATGTAACAATCAAATTATGTTCCTCAAGTTGCACCATACCTTCACCATATTGTCCTCCAGGCGTAACTGAGATTGCTCCAGGAAAACCCATCTGACGACACACCACTTGTGCTTCAGCCAGGTCCCATCCGTCATCACAGACTGTTCCCCACTGTCCATCATGATAGATCTCCACACGACCAGATGAAGGCAGATCTCCGACAAGCCTCACTCTGCCCTCTCGCTTAGGCTTTGACTGCTCATCTGCCACAAGTAATAAATGTATATTACACTGCTCGGCCAAAAATACTGATATCATTATTATTTTGATTATCATCATTATTATGATTATTATGTTTCTACCATTTTATGTGTTTGGGAACTGTTCTTCCAACCATAATTGACCTATGGCTAAGCCACGCCCCGTCCACTCACTCAGACAAACAGTCAACATTCATTATGTTGTCATTATCATCACGTGTCTTCAATATCCGAACAATCGTCAATCATTTAATCTATTAAGTACCTAAATAACTGATTCAGTGTTTTTTGTGGCACTGGCTCCCATATGAACACCACCACCATGGTGGTGTTAAAAGCATCTCGCTGCAGCCTGTGGTGAACATTCAGTCTGGCCCACATCCTTGTGTGACATCAGAAGCCACGCCCATGTCCAAATACAGAACAATCTCATTGGCCTGTTTTTTTCCAAACCTGGGGTGCGTTTCCCGAAAGCATCGTTAGCCAACTATGGTCGCAAGTTCCATCGTTGCCAATAGAGTTCAATGGAAATTGCGACCAACTTGCGACCATACGTAGTTGGCTAACAATGCTTTCGGGAAACGCACCCCAGTTCAGCCAAAAATCAGCCCTGTAGCTGATTCTTAAGATCATATGGGTCATGTCAATCACATTACTAAGTGCCCACACCAAACACTGATCATTGTAACATTAAACCTAAGAAAAAACTACATACTGAAACTCACCTAAAACCTACCCTACCTATTGGACATGGATGTGGCTTCTGACTGGATGTGGTCGGGTAAGATGTTCACCGCAGGATACCCCACTTTGGGGACCGATGAGTCAAATACTTTGAGTAGCATGAACATAATTCAATTGAGTGAATGTAACTCATTAAAACATTGTAAATATATTGTCACATATTATTTTTAATACATGAAAAACAACCATTGCTTATGTATTATTCAATATTTTAATATATTCTGTCTATTTTTCAATACATTAAAAACATTTAATATACCTGTTTCCATAAGGGCAATGTCATTACCTTTGATTTTTTTAGACATGTTTTTTTTTTTTTTTTAGAAAATAAAATCAACATTAATTGCAGATGTATAAGTCATGGTAATTCAATGCAATTTCCTTTGATGCATTAACATTATTTTAATGGTTGCTTGCTATTTAAGTATACATATATTTATATAAATGGTTCATGAAAATGTGCTCAAGCCCACATCAAACAAAACTGAGCAATTTGAAAAACAAATATATAAAGAACAATATAGGCTGTGTAAAATCAGATTAGCAGCTTTGCATCCAATATTTATTAGATAAATTCTTATCAAAACACATGCTGTTTTGTGTAGTATTTATACAGAAAATACAAATGATTAAGGTATGAAGTTCATATTGTAATTCAAATTTAAAGCAGTGGTATGTTCAGATACTAACCAAACAGAGTCCAATGCTGTGCTGACACAGGTAGAAACAGCAAGGTCCATAAAAGATACATAACCAATCGCTTGGCAGAAACTCTTTAAATCAGCAAATTAGGATGGAAAAGATTCATGAAAGTTCTAACAGAAAGACTTACAAGTCCTCTTGTATCTCATCTAAATATCTACCAAATCAGGTCAAGCTTTGTGAGATAGGTATCACTTACATGTTCTACCACTGTCCAATCAAATTTGAGGACTACCTTAAATTTCATTTCACGAGAAAACTAAACCGATGTGGTGTGCAGACAAAACCTGTTTGACTGCCTTAGGTTTGCCACACACACATAAATCACAACAATGAACAATGCAAAGAGAAGGTTCCCCTACGTAACAAAAATATATGGAAATATACTGCAAAATATAATGCGATATATTACATAATACATTTCCATATACTGTATGGAAAACTAGTGCTTATATTAATATTGATGTATATACAACATATCTAGAAATAAAGACTAAAATGTAATATTCATAAAGTTTAATCCTTTATTGTGTACATACACTCACCTAAAGGATTATTAGGAACACCATATTAATACTGTGTTTCACCTTCAGAACTGCCTAATTCTACGTGGCATTGATTCAACAAGGTTCTGAAAGCATTCTTTAGAAATGTTGGCCCATATTGATAGGATAGCATCTTACAGTTGATGGAGATTTGTTGGATGCACATCCAGGGCACGAAGCTCCCGTTCCACCACATCCCAAAGATGCTCTATTGGGTTGAGATCTGGTGACTGTGGGGGCCATTTTAGTACAGTCAACTCATCGTCATGTTCAAGAAACCAATTTGAAATGATTCGAGCTTTGTGACATGGTGCATTATCCTGCTGGAAGTAGCCATCAGAGGATGGGGACATGGTGACCATAAAGGGATGGACATGGTCAGAAACAATGCTCAGGTTGGCTGTGGCATTTAAACGATGCCCAATTGGCACTAAGGGGCCTAAAGTGTGCCAAGAAAACTTCCCCCACACCATTACACCACCACCACCAGCCTGCACAGTGGTAACAAGGCATGATGGATCATGTTCTCATTCTGTTTACGCCAAATTCTGACTCTACCATCTGAATGTCTCAACAGAAATCGAGACTCATCAGACCAGGCAACATTTTTCCAGTCTTCAACCGTCCAATTTTGGTGGGCTCTTGCAAATTGTAGCCTCTTTTTCCTTTTTTTTAGTGGAGATGAGTGGTACCCGGTGGTGTCTTTTGCTGTTGTACCCCATCCGCCTCAAGGTTGTGCGTGTTGTGTCTTCACAAATGCTTTGCTGCATACCTCGGTTGTAACGAGTGGTTATTTCAGTCAAAGTTGCTCTTCTATCAGCTTGAATCAGTCGGGCCATTCTCCTCTAACCTCTAGCGTCAACAAGGCATTTTCGCCCACAGGACTGCCGCATACTGGATGTTTTTCCCTTTTCACACCATTCTTTGTAAACCCTAGAAATGGTTGTGTGTGAAAATCCCAGTAGCTGAGCAGATTGTGAAATACTCAGACCGGCCCGTCTGGCACCAACAACCATGCCACGCTCAAAATTGCTTAAATCACCTTTCTTTCCCATTCTGACATTCAGTTTGGAGTTCAGGAGATTGTCTTGACCAGGACCACACCCCTAAATGCATTGAAACAACTGCCATGTGATTGATTGATTAGATAATTGCATTAATGAGAAATTGAACGGGTGTTTCTAATAATCCTTTATGTGAGTGTATATTGCACTGTTAAAGGAGACTTTTTGAGTAAGGCTTCTCAAGTTATGTAGATAAAACGTTTTTTTTTGTTCAAAATTCTTTGTTCAAATAAACCAGACTGTTTGCTTTTTCATTGTATTCATATTCACGAGAACAATCCAGGGTGTTGGCTTTCCAGTGACTACTGTGATTAAACCTGTTTGAACCAGACCTGAAAAAAGAAAAGTTTGTATTTATGATCACATATATTATCAAACGAGACTTTTGCTCAGAGATAACTAAACAATTTTGTATCTGAACATAAATTGAAACAACAACAATAAATTTAACTTTAGCAATCAGGTGGGGAGGAAAAACCCTGGGTGTATTAAAGACCACAGTAAAGGCAGGACATTAGATTATTAGTTTGCTCATCTTAAGCCAAGGACAGACCTCAGGACGTGCTTCTCAACACACTTCCAGCTGTAGTTTGGACTGGATGTTTCCCACCCTGAGGCATCTCTCATGACGTTTAAAGCTTAAAAGCTTTACACATTACATGCTCGACTCCAAGTCTTTATTAAAACCAACAGGTTATAGAGAAACTCCTGAAAGGCATATTGAAGATACTGACTAACTGTGAATAAAAATGAGCTTGGATTCCAAGACGGTGACGATTGTTTCATTAAATGGAGCAAACTATCCTACCTGGAAAGTGCAATGTTGGATGGCATTGATGAGAGACGGACTATGAGACTTGGTAAACGATACAGAGACTGCTAATGCTTTAATACGTGTGTTTAATTTTGGAGGGAAATTGGCAGCTCACATGACATATATATATATATATATATATATATATATATATTCTGTGTGTGTGTATATATATAATGGCGTTGTGCAGGTTTATGTGAATGTATCAAAACTTTAGGATGTTAATAATTATGAGAAAAGAAAAATATCGAGAAAAATATGGTAACACTTTACAATACGGGTGCACTAATTAATTCATGCTTAACTAATGCACAGATAATCATGAGTTAATGTATAACTAATGAAGAACTAAACCATTAATTAATGATTACTGCATCAGCAACTAATAAAGAGTCTATATGATTAATAGATTAAGTAATACATGAATTTCTATTAATTCAATGTGTCATTGTGTATTAATTCCTTAATAACATATTTTATTAACTAACAGTGTAAATTAATGTGTTAATTACCACAATCAGTCAAAGCTATGCACTTCAACTTCCAGTTGTCTGCTTTAATTAATCATTAGCTAATGATTTGCAAAGGTATCATTATGGTATGACTTTACTTGTTGGGGCACATCATTATTAACTAGTCATTTAGTAATTGTAGTAATTTGCACACGAATTTGCACTAACAATGAAGTAATTAATCATGTGTTAATGCATATTAGTGTAACTGTCATATTATCTGGAAGTTGAAATATACGGCTTTGGCTCATTCTGGTAATTAACATATTAATTAACACTATTAGTTTAAAAATGAGTTATTATGGAATTAATCCACAATTACATATTTAATTAATAACAATTAATGTATGAAATAATACATTAACCTTACAGACTCTTAATTAGTTCTAGATAATCATTAGTTACACATTAATTCAGTATTATCTGTGCATTAGTTAAGCATGAATTAATGCTTATTAGTGCACCTGTATTGTAAAGTGTTACCGAGTCTTGTGACAAATTATAATAGGACATTATTGCCATAAAAAAAATACTTGCATACTTAAGTACATTTGAAGGCAAATACTTTTGTACTTTTACTCAAGTGAATGTTTAAAGGCAGCACTTCTACTTGAGTAATATTTTACCTTGAGTGTACTTTGTCCACCACTGGTCACAGCACTTGAAGCAAGTGTGGATGTACTTAAAATGGAGGTAGTCACGGAACGATTGCTGCATGAAGAACGTAAACTGAGAGAATGTGATGTTGAAAACACGTTAAAACTCTGACTGGAAAACAGTTTGTGAGAGGAAAAGGCCCAAAGTGTCACAACTGCAGAAGATATGGACATATCAAGCGTGACTGCAGAGATTCAACAAAGAGAGTAAGTAGGTGAGCTATTAATACAAAGCAAACATGGCCCAAGTGAAAAAAACAAGACAGTGACTAAGATAGTGAGAGTGTTGGACTAATGGCGAGTCATGCACTATCATCAAGTTCTGATGAAAGAATGGAAAGATGGATTATAGATTCAGGAGCAACCTGTCACATGTGTAGTGACAAGAAACAGTTTGTTGAGTTTAAAAGCCTAGATCCATCACGAGAAGTAACACTTGGAGATGATTACTCTGTTGAAGCAACGGGACGTGGGGTTGTGCGGCTGAAGATGGCATTGTCTGCTGGTAAGACAAAAGAATGCAAGCTAAATAAAGTTTTGTATGCACCATTACCATACAACTTACTGAGTGTGTCCAAGGTACTCATCCTCCAAAAAAAAAAAAAAAAAAAAGACAACAGATGCTGCATCACAGATGTTTATCAAAAACTGATTGCTACTGCAACAAAAGATGACTACTTGCATGTAACAGAAAATGTGAATTTGCATAAGGAGACTAAGGAACAAACCTGACACCAATGTTATGGTCATCTAGGTGTACAAAATCTGAAGAAGCTGTGTAATGAGTGTCTGGTTGATGGCTTTGACTTTGATGTGTCAAAATACATAGACTTTTATGATTCATGTGCTGAGGGAGTGGGACTTTGAGTGGGACCTTTGAGTGGGATATTATATGACATTCATTGATGAGAATACTCAATATGAAGGGTTGTATGTTCAGAAGAAAATGTTTTTCAGAAGTTCCTAGAATGGAAAGCCATTATAGAACAATCTCCTGGAAGACAACTGAGAATTTTACGCACAGATAATGGAGGAGAATATACCTTATCTGAGTTTCAAAACTTCCTGAAGAAAGGAGGAGTTTGACATGAGCTCACAATACAGAAGACTCCTGAGCAAAATGGAGTAACTGAACGAATGAACAAAACACACTGAGACCGTGAGAAAGCTACCTCGGAAGTTCGGGGCCGAAGCACTGTCAACATCTGAGAAACATTGTCCAAAAACCAGAAGCTGAAGAAATCTTGACAGGTCAGACAACATATGCCAAAAATGTGTTGGAGAAATTAAGAATGGAAAATTCGAAGCCAGTTAGCACACCAGTAAACTCGAAGCTTGTCAAACTCTCTGATGACAAAGAAGGACTGGATCCAACACAATGCTGTAATGAACAGAAAATTTAACACTAACATTTCTTTCAAGATCTCAACATGTTCAATAATTACAATCCAGTTTAAATATGTATTTCATACTAGTCACCATTGAGAACTAACAGAGGTTTAGATGTTAAAGTTTTATAGAAAATAATAAAGTTACCATACTGTCACCATTATGGTGATCAGTGTTTGCTTTAGTTGGGCTCTTGACCCTTGACTTTTTAAGAAGGACACCAAGTGATGACTTGATCATCACTAAAAAGGGACCATCTTTTGTATTTTTGTAAGTTTTTGAAATGGTCTCAGTGTAAACAAGTTTTTGAAAGCAATCTCTGTGTAAACAACAAAAACGTGAATCTCTGAAGAAGATGACATCACAACTTGCTTATTACATGTTTAATTTCATCACTATCTAATGGCCTGGCTGAAGACCAGAAAACATTGATGTTATGATGCATGTTGCTGAGATAGTTATGAAAATTCAGACGTGTTTAACTCCTTTTGTTGGTATAATTTCAAAAATACCTGTAAATTAACTGTTTTACTGTAAAATGTTTAAAGACTTTCTGTATTTTTATTTTTATTTATTTTTTTGCTTTTTGCAAATTAGGTCATTTCATTGTTTTAATTTGGCAGGTGTAGCTGACAGTCATTAACTTTATTTTGTGTGTGTAAATAAGGCTAAGTTTCGGGGTTTCTGGTTTACCTAAACCTTTGAGTCGGTTCCAACATTAAAACACATTCAGGGCCAGTTATGGGTGATTGGTTAGTGATCGTAGTGATTGTGATTGGCTGAGACTCGGGTCATGTGGCCCATGTGTGGCTCTTGTCTTTAATCCAGATCTGTGCGACTCCAGGGCCATCATTTTTTGTGGCATGTTGGCCGTGGGAAAATGGGCTGTGTGGACCAGAGCTGGGTCAGAAAAACATGTGAGCAATAAAGAGAATCAAACTAACAGAGATGAAAGAAAAATATTTATTTTTGCTAAAACAATTAAATGAAAACTTTAAAATCAAGTTAATCGTTTAAGAAATATAATTCAAGATTATAATGACAGGCATTTTAAAAAAGAGACTTGATTGAATCTAATAGAATTAATCAGACTGAAATGCCTCTAGGAAACTACAGTAGCCAAAATGTAACTCCAGTCAGATATACACTGGACGCACTACAAATCTAAAACTGTAGTCATCAGGACAGGGGTTAGGCAGGCCCATACTGCTGTTGTTTTGAATCACTGCCATGTCATTTTTGAATTCTTGGACATGAAAGACATTGTTTTGATTTTTACAGGTGAGAATCAACTTGTTGTTGAAGCGAATGGTGCTAGTGTAACGGTTCTGATTACCACTTGCAAGGAACCTTGCGACAGGAAAAGATGTACATGAAACACCATAGTTATAGCATTCCTGAATATTCAGAAAAACCTGGGCTTGCCACTGGACCCTCTGATCTTTGTAAAGAGCACTAGGATGTGCACGAGTGGAGAAGGATTGGATTCTGTTATTTTGGCCATAGTTGTAGTGATTCCTGTTGTACGAGTAATTGTTGGTTGTGTCATTGAAACATACACTCCACTCATCAGCAGTGTAGATTCTGGGCAGATAATCATTACTCATGTTATCCATTGTATTCCTGATTTTAGAGAAAGGCAGAGCATTGAACTGAAAACCTCTGAGCAGACCAGTTAGGTACAGTTTCTCATGATTCTGATGGAGAACACTTGAGGAAAACTGCATTTCATACAGTTTATCCACTGGGATCAAGAGGAAGCGGATGTGATTCAGGAGGCTGGCCTGTTGTTCTGAACTAATCTCATCACTTTTATCTTGGATCCATCTCTCCAGAGCTTCAAGAAGTAAAGCTTCATCCTCCACAACCAGGTCTGAGCGCTGCAGCAGAGCGTCCATCATGTGAAAGGAGATGGTGCTCCACAACGGAGAGTTTATGAGGAACTCACAGTTCCAGGAAAGATACTGAAGGACATTCTCTTGCAGAACAAGGTCACCTGTGCGGACGCCATACTCGTACATTGATACCTGTGTCCGGAAGGTGTTGTCTTCTGGAAGGAGTGAAGTGAAGATCCTGCCAACATCCTCCATGAGAGTCTTCACTCCGAAGATAAATGACAGCTGATGGAGACATTGAGCCGATGTGATGGAAACGTCAATCTGACGTGTGTACAAATACCTGAGAAAAACAGTTCAGACACTGTAAGCATCTTTCATCCATAATATATTCAGTAGATTAATGATATATATACTATTCAAATCAACATTCTTGATGAATTGAGACAACTGGATTGAGCTACAAATTGAATTGATCTCAAGAAATGTACCTAAGAAAAGCAGAGACATGAGGGTGGCACGTCTGGCTGACGTCCAATGTGAGGTTCCTGGACTCATTTGTTATGTTTAGTTCTGGATAAATCATGAGGATCAAACGGTGCACACAAAACTGCAACTCTGCCTCTTCACTGAGGTCTTGTACATTAATGTTGAAATCACAACCATCTCCACTGTCAAACAGTAGACCAAGATCATCAGACAAACCCAGACTGTTATCCACAGAGAACTGACGATTGCTGGTTATGTTTTTACCTGCAAAGAAAATAATAAAACTGATTACAATTATCTAAATAATAGATGTGCACAACTGCAAATATTTCTCTTGTAGCCATTTTTTTTTACCAGTCTCGCAGATCACTCCTGCATCTTCTTTATGTGTGCAGTCACTAACACCCCAGCCTTTGAAGCTGCATTCAGACAATGAGCTTTCTGAACCTTTACAGTTCATGTCATCCAACCAAATTGGACCAGAACCTTGAAAAATAGATAGAATTTGGGGTAACAAAAAATAGACAATTATTGTACTACAGCATTGGAAAGCAGATTGAAAATGGAGTCATATGAACACTGAAGATATGGTTGCTGATGCTGACATATTCACTAAAGGTAGTGAAGGTAGTGAAGAAAAGAAGCTGAGACAGATGGCTGTAGTAAAAACTGTTAATTAATCATTAATTACACAAAACTTCAAAGCTGTTTTAGATCACGTGGTCTCAAATGTGAATTGCTCCTTCAAGTTTGATAATATAACCACTAGGTGGAGCTCTAAGTATAGAGGTCGTTCTTCACAGAGGAAGAGATGTACATGTTATTGAACCAAAACAACATCTGATCTCTTCATGTCATGTGTCTCAGAAAAGTGTGGAGTTAAGTCCTCCACAACTGACTGAATTTGTTGACAATTATCATAATGTGTAACAATAAAATGGACTGAGGATCACATACCTTCCCCATATTGTCCTCCAGGCTTAACTGAGATTGCCCCAGGGAAACCCATCTGACGACACACCACTTGTGCTTCGGCCATATTCCATCCGTCATCACAAACTGTTCCCCACTGTCCATCATGATAGACCTCCACACGACCAGAAGAAGGAAGATCCCCCACCAATCTGATGCTGCCCTCATGTGTTGGCTGCTTTGCACGGCGATCTTCATCCAGCAACAGATTTAAAGATTAATATATTTTACTGAAAATCATGCTCACAAAAAAATACTGAATACAAACAATAGAGCCATTCACACTCTTTTCAAAAACAAATTGTTACTACACCATATGCTTGTTAATACAGACACTGGAGAGGAAGATGGGAGATGATCAGTGAGTTCATTGGCAATAATGGGGAGTTATGAAGTGAGCAGGTAGATTAGAGTCTAAAGGATGATCTTGAGGGAGACAGAGAGGAATGGAAGACAGGGAGAATTGTCTACTATGGGTAATTGAGACCAGACAATGAGCTGGGGTGAAGTGTGTGTAAAAGTAGTGGTAATGAGGGTGATGATCAGGTGCAGGTGTGTGTGAACATGAACAACAAAATGAGTGCGCATGGAGGCTGATGAGGAGGTGGAAGCCTCCAGAACGGTGCTGGTTCAGGTAGCCAGGGCAACACATTCTCATCCCAAGACGTCAACTAACTGATGCTTTTGACCATACGTCAACATCCAACGTTTTAGGGTACCCTTTAACGTCAGTTAGATGGTGATCTAGGATCCTGTTGTAACTGAGTTATAACTGCCAGATGAACAAAGAGAAAATGTGATCAGAAGTTGTTGGTTATGTTTTGACATAATCAGAATTTTACCTGAATCACAAAACTAATTTAGAGCCTAATCTCTGACTTATATTTATATTGTCGATTGCAGCATCACCGAGATTCTACAGCATAAGAGCCAGAATTTTCAGTATATTCCAAAGGATTTCATAAAACTTGTTCTGATAAAATAATTTTAAAAAAAATGTGTAAGTTCAAACAGACATTAAGCAGGAGTGTATGAATCACAACAATGGTGACAAATGAAATATTTAATTTAGGAAAAGGACAGTTCATATCATGATTTATTCATACTTCAATACATGATGGAGCAATGAATGAGTTTTGATTGGTGGCACCCAGAATGCACTGCAATATGGTTTATTAGCGTCACCATTGTTGAGATTCACAGGCTGAATCTTGATGTGACTTAATAAAAAAATCTAAGTCTTTTGAACAGAAATATTAATAATATTTAGGATTCTAAAGAAAATGCTACAAATTGTATGCTGTAGAATCAACAGGCAGCTGTAATCAACAAGGTTAACCAAATTATCTAAATGAGTCCTCTGTAGTAAGTCACTTTGGTAAAAAGCATCTGCTAAATGTAAATGATGTTTTGTGATTCAAGTCAATTGATGATTACGGCTAAACATAACCATCACCACCTGAACACCATTCTATTTGTTCATGTGGCAGTTACAACTCAATTCTAACAGTCAAACAAAATCTAAAGTTAATAATTCAAGGGTCAAGAGCCCAACTAAAGCAAACACTGATCACCATAATGATAACTTAAAATTTGATTTTCTCCATTAGTGATTCTGCTTGTTAACATCAGGTGTCTTCAATAATGGTCAATCATCACACAATTAATGACATAATTATCTAATTAATTTTAGCAGTCTTCAGTGTTCATTTAACACTTATATTTGAACACTTTAACTCTTTGATTGTGGAGTCAAATAAACTCCCAGGAGAGTTATTTAACACTGTGTAAGATAACATTCTTGTAACATTACACATTACATCGCAATCAAGGCTTTAATGAAGAGATGCGCATAACAATGTCATGCGATATATTGCCCAGCCCTATGATATCCTCAAAACATTTTGCGAACGTTGATTTGATAATGTTCCTCCTTTGTTATTATGGAACATTGTATAATCTTTTATCTCAACAGCTTTCCCAAAACATCCTCAAAATGTTACAGTTAAAATGTTATATCTTAGTTTACACTTAACCTTATAGAAACATTATTTGAAATGAGAAAACATCCTTAAAACATTCTTTGAACATTTCTTTAAAACATTAACCAAATAGGGAATGTTAGTCAATGTTCTAAGAACGTTCCCTGGTAGCTGTGTTTACCTTTAGCGACAGTAGATTCAGTAGACGCGGGTAGATTTAGGTCTGATTTAGGGTTAGGATTAAATAGCATCGCCCCCCCCCCCCCCCCCCCACCCGGCCCCAAAGAATATCTTGAGGAGCTCCGGGCGTCGCACAAATGGACTCTGGATGGGGACAGAGACTGAAGCCCCCATTGGACTCTGAACGAGGATGGAGACTGGAACCACTTCTGGGCTCTGGACGAGGACAGAAAATTGAGTCACCTCAGGACTCGGGCTGATAACAGAGACTGAAATGCCCTCAGGACTGAGCATGAGGACCCAGACTGGAGGCTCAGTCGCGGCGGTCGTTGTGGATGAGGGCTAAGGTGCGGCAGCGGCCATCGTGGACAAGGGCTCAGGCGCAGCGGCGGCCATCTTGGACAAGGGCTCATGCGCGACAGTGGCCCTCTTGGGAGAGGGCTCTCGAAAGGCAGCCATGACAGAATGAGACTCTGGAACGGTGACCATGATGGGACGAGACTCTGGAACGGCGGCTTTCTTGGGACGAGGCTCTGGAATGGCGGCCATCTTTGGACGAGGCTCTGGAATGGTGGCCATATTGGGACGAGGCTCTGGAATGTCGTCGAGTTCGCCGTCGCTGGGATGACCGATGTTGAACGGGGACTGAATGCTGGCCAACACACACTCAATAAAAGCCTAGAAATTCTCCTGAGGTCCCACACCGGGCTGTCATGCCTTCATCTCCGCATTGAGTGCTGTGTGGAAGAAAACACTCAATGATCGGTCGGGGAAGGATGTATGGCACGGCAGGCCGAGGAACGCTGTGGTGTGGGCCTCAAAAGAATCCTAGTCTTAGTCCAGGCAAAGCAGAAGCACTGTGATCATGAACATGAGCAGGTGGGAAGTGGGAGATTGATGGGAGATGAAGTGCAGAACTGTGACAATGTAAATTCTTATACTTAGATCTTATAGGAACTCTTTATTAAATGGTAAAGTTATCCCATGGGATAAAGTGTGGTTGTTACCAGATGTTTCATATTAGGAATAAGGTTACATAAATATCTTTTAAACTCAACTTTATCCAGCTAATCATTCTTTACAAATATACAGTATATATATATATATATATATATATATAAATTTAACCTAATTTCTGTAATAATTATCACAAAATCACCTTGGATTTATTTTGGTATTGTAGTTTTTCTATTATACTGTGGTATAAGATACATACATTTATGATTTAAAATATTCAGTGTTGAGACCATCAGTTTCTCTCTTAAAGATTTACATTTACACTTTCCCAGCCAGCACAGCCATGTGGGGCCCACGTGGCTGTGCTGGCTGGGTTGGTTGGGATGATCTAAAATTTTAAATGTATTTATACTTTTGACCAAATGTTACATTTATAAATATAAGTTTACCGATCAGAAACCCAATTTTATACGCTTGTTGACTGAAGTAAGGCTGTATATAAACAGTATTAGAGACTTTACAGTATTGCACTTTTATTCTTAAACACTTTATGATATTAACGAAAGAAAAGGTTTACTAACCAAATGGCATCCAACGTTGTGCTGAAACATGAAGAAACAGCAGAGGCAACAGAAGGTACATGATTCTTCTCATGCTGGAAATATTGCAGGCAGCAGAGACAGGAACACAATTCTCTGCTGAGTGAGTAACAAAACGTCTTGCCTTTCCTTTATATAAGGATACAAATATTTTGAAACGTAGTACTTAGTATTTGCAACAGTAAATGCAGTAAATGCAACATATGCATTTATACAATAACTATCTGTCAGATATCTGTCTAAGGTTAGTATCAGAAAAATGCATTCTTTAGTTAATCATTTCACACAACCTTTGCTCTGTTGTTCCGTCCGTGCTGCTTCAGATCCTTTTCATGCAGTCCAACTTGGGAAGAATGATACAAACACAAAATGGTATCTCCTTCTTCATTAAAGAATATTGGTCAGAAGACACACAGTTTATAAACTCTTCTTGTTATGCATATTCATTTGATATAGAACACTTTAACAATTGATTGGGTAAACAAATGTGCATGATCATAAGCCATCCTACTTCCTTTTACCATATGTGGATGCTTTTACCTCTTTTCAAGGACAAATGTCTCAACGAGTAGATAAAAAACATGTTGAAACACAGTTGGTGCTCTAGCAAGGAAAACAAAACTAAGAGAATGATTGGGGGAGAAACTCTGCATTAACTCCTAGAGGGGATTGCGTCAGGGATAAGAATAGCCAGGGGCGGATTAAGAATTCAGAGGGCCCTGGGCACAATGTCTTGTACATTATCACTGGTGTTTTAGGATATCAAACAATTATTATACTATTAATTTATTTAATTATTCCTATGACTTAAAATCCATATAGACCTAGCCTGTAAATGTAACCTAAAAGTATTTTGCATTAAATTACACAGCATAGGAAAATTACAATACTTTTGTCCTAATTTCTTCAATTCCCAGAAATAATCTAAAAGAGCACGAGTGTCTTTTTAAAGGTGCCTCGTTCCACTTGCGGCTCGTGCAGAGCCACGCTCAGTGTCGTAGACCGCCACATTATTTGCACTCTCTACCTGGGCCAGGAACACGCTGCTCTTGCCCTCTCTTTGGGAGGATGTAAGCACTGCAAGGAGCTTCCAATGTCGACCCGGCGGGCTCGACTCAAAGCATTTCATGATGAAGTTGTCTCACCACCCTTTACTGGACCGAGCAAAAAGAAAAAGCGCCGGTCTCAAAGGCCACCGGAGCCTTTAGCTGCTGGACGTGCTTGCTGGAATCGCCCCTTCTCACCGACGCGCAGCCGCCGGCTACGGCCCGCCCTGCCGTCGAGTCTGAGGATGAGGCGTATGGACCTGCTGCAGGAGATATCTTTACTTAATTTAAACTTGTGTAGGCTACACATCTACAGAAGAGAAGAGTCTGCATTACACAGTTATACCGAGGTGGCCAGTGTTGTACTTTTCCTTTTCATTTTTGTTGCATGGGCATGTGTTGACAGGTTTACCCAACCCACTACGCCCTACCCTTAGAAAATAGAGTATTTGGGGGGAAAAAACTTGACAAATTAAAGAAAAAACTGGCACTAGAGATGAGTTGCTTATATATTATTTCACACAGAGTACTATTGCTGACCTTGCATAATATCTTTTCTTGCAGGCAAAAGATGACTTGATCACTGACTTTTCTTTACAAACTATTAAAACTCAAAGAACTAAGCATTTTTGTCTTGTCTTTTATTAAACATTTAATGTTTAATGTTGTGTAATATGGCACATGCAACAATGTCACAGGCCCTGTCAGACTTTTCAGACACTGAAATCTTCCCTTTAGTTGGCTAACTTTCACTTCATTGTGTGCCCTTGTCCTTGCTAGAGTGGCATCGTAACTGGTCTGGGATTTGGGTTAGGGAATAGGGTCATAAAACACCTGTCTCCAAGCAGGATCCTGTTGTAATCACCTGTATAATGGGAAACGTCTCGGTTACGCATGTTCCCTGTTAGGGAACGAGACGCGGCGTCAAACGAGCCTCTGTCTTTAGATTTGTCCTTTGTTGTGTATCTTTGGATTATGTTGTGTCGTAAATAAATCCAAACAATATAAAATCCATTCTTTTTTAAATCTCATTCTTTGTGCAAGGCTTCTTATAATGATATAGGGCCCCATCACACCTAATAAGACCATTAGGGGAGGGTCTTTGTCTTTCTCAGGTGTGAAAAGCAGTAATATTAATGGTTGGTTAATGCCTCCTTGCATAAAGCTATCTTCCCCAAAACACATCATGCAAATTTTAAAAAACTTTATTGTCTTATCTGAATGAGCAGTTAGGAAGATTTTCACATAGTTTTGGAGCAAATACTCTCTAGGCTTTGTGAAAGACTTGTGAAGAAATAATCAGTATGGGTTTTATGACCTTATTTCAGTAACAATCTTTTTTTTCACAAACCACGCATAAACGTCATTATCTCAAAACTACAAACTTTTACATACATGCTGCTGACATATTATTGTAGCAGAGTTTGTGCTGAATACAGTGTAATCAGACTTTAGCCTGTTCCACGAACACATCTGAAATCTTTGGGTGACGGCTTTTTCTGTTTATGCTCCAAAACTCTTTGGAACTCTAAGGGCCGGTTCACATATCGCGTCTTTTGAATGCTCAAGTTTGTTATTTCAAATGTAGGTGCGCGGTATGTGCGCTCATAATGGAAGCGATGTGGTCGCGGTGCGACGCGCTCGTTTTTTCCATGCGCGTCCGCGCCGCGTCAATCATCTCAACTTTTCAGAATACCGCAAGCGCACCATATGCACACAATAGGTCATGTGACAAGAACCAACTGAAGCGTAACCGCCCTGGTGCTTTGGAAAATGGAGAATGCGGCGCGCCCAGCGTTTTCTACGCGTTTTTAGGCGCTATATGTGAATCTGGCCTAAAAGAAGCACAGACTCTTGGCATTTTTTTAAACTTGCATTTGATTGCTGATGTCTCTTTGTGATCATTTTACAGCTATTTGCATTATTATTTTTTTGTGCTTTTGTTTTTATTCACTTTTATTTGTGATCTATTCCGTTGAATTATGATTTTATGTACAGCGCTTTGAGAAGCTGCTTTTAAAGCCTCTATATAAAATAAAGTTTATTATTATTATTAAAAGTGAAGGCTGACCAGTCGACTCGTAAGCAAGTGAGATAGCCTCGACCACCCACTTGCCCGTTTTCTGTTTAGACGCGGGACACCCTTTCCTGGGTGGCCCAAAACACACAAATAGCTGTCCTGATTTCCTCTACTGCGCAGCTCTGTGGACATAAGCGTCTAAAGCCCTAACCGGGAAGAGTAGATTAAGTTTCTCCTGGTCTGACACAACTGAAATGGGGGAGGACAGAAAGCCAGGAGAACTGTAGTTCTAACAACACTAGTAGGAACCTTAAGCCCGGAACACACCAAGCCGACGGTCGGCCGTCTGGCAGATTTTTTGCGTTGGCCAACTAAGTTTCCTCGGTGTGATACGCACAGTTCCGTGCCGTTGGCGGAAAATAGTCCTCGTCGTCTTTGTTTTGCGCGATTCGACATGTTGAATCGGCGTAGGGCCGTTGGGGAAAGAGAAAACTCTGATTGGCTGTTCAGCTTAGTGAAAGAGTCAGTGCACGAGAATAAACGCAAAAGCAAGCAAAGAAGTCAAAACGGTAAAGATAGAATGCTGTTCTTATGTTACGTCTTCTTACCTGAGTGTTCCTTGGTGAATATTTCAATATTAACATGAGTGGAGTGGAATAAAGAAAGTGTTCAGCAGGATTGATATTCAAAAAGGTAAGCACGCGCTGCTTTGTTTACGTTATGTGTATCTGCAGCGGCAGCGTCGGTTTTCCTTTTTTAATGACGAATATATAATATATCTGCAGGAATAGACAGTTTGCTCATTACACGCGAGCCCGTTCTCATCCCAAAGCGCCATATAGGACGCTTTTGCAAAAGCGTAAATATCCAACGCACATGGCACCCTTTAACGTGAAATGAGACGCTTCGGTTAATGCTTAAGTTTAGGTATGGTGTAGGGTAAGGGTTGGACCACTAGGGGGCGTCTTCTGCCCAAATATATCTGCGTCTCATTAGACGTTAAAGGGTGCCATGTGCGTTGGATATTTACGCTTTTGCAAAAGCGTCCTATATGGCGCTTTGGTTCTACACGCAGTCGCAGAACGCACATTCTAGCTGACCGTTGGCTGCAGTTCTCTCTGTGTGTTCAAGTGCAGCTTTTTACAGTCGTAACCTAAGACGTTCCCTTTTAAGGGAACTCGAGCTGAGTATAGACGCTGTGGGTACACTATACCCACTACGCCATAATAGCAAATGCCTGTTCTGTGTGAGGTCATTGCTCAAACTAAGAAGCAAGCACCCTAGACCCCGGAGTGGAGCCTAGATCCAAGTCACAGCCTTTGAGGCAGCCATACTCCTAGTATCTTGGTCAGACACCTCACAGTGCCACGAAGGAAACGTACTATGTGTACTACCCAATGAACAGAGAATTGCAATCAAGCCATTTGTCGATCGGAAAGATGTGTTTGCTGTCCTTCCTACGGGATTCGGCAAACATTTAATTTATCAGCTGGCTCCGATGGTCACTAAGAAGATGGGACGCAATGAAAACACTGTGGTCGTTGTGGTTTCTCCTTTGGTCGCACTCATGGAGGACCAAGTAAAAGAAGCAACACTCATTATTTCTACTTCCAGCATGCCTGCAGTTGAGTTCTGTTGACATGCGTAGCTCAACATACGTCACTTACTGCGTTGCCCTGGTTGGTTGTAGGTCTATCCAATTGAGTGCAGAGTTCCCCCCAGAAAAAGACATACAATGTGTAGTTTTTCTTATGTAGACGTTGGGGATGCAGAGCACATTAAGTTGGATGCATAGATGAAACACATTTTTCCCATCATCGCACTGAACAAGAAGAAGAAGAACGCAGTTCTTGCGCATGCGTCGTGGAAATCTCTTGAACTCTTGTCACAGGCCTACAAGGAAGAAAAGGAATAGTCGAAAAAAGTCGTTATTTGTGTTTGTTTTTCCGCACAAAAGTATTCTCGCCGCTTGATAAACTTATAGTTGAGCCACTGTAGTCACATGGAATATTTAAACATTATATTCAATGACTTTCTGGGCGGTCAAGTTTCGAGTTTCATTTGTGTTCCGAAGATGAACGAAGGTCTTACGGGGTTGGTACAGCATGGGGGTGAGTAATTAATGACTTAATTTTCATTTTTGGGTGAACTATCTCTTTAACCCATCAAAATAACAAATGGAGGTCTGTGCACCTAAGTGGAAAGAGGTAGAGCAGGGTGTGAGAAAGGCAAGGGCTTCATCATCATCAGAGTATATAGGAGTTCTTCAGGAGTTCTGCGAATTCAGTGGAAATTGATGAAAGTGGCATGGGAAAATATGTACCTAGAGCATGGCGCAGAGCAGGTGGAGTCTATATTCCTAAAGAAAAAGATGCTACAAGCATCAGTCTCGTCCTATATTGCTATTAAATGGTGAAGGTAAGATTTTCTTCAGCATTATTGCCCAGTGATTGTCCACCTACCTATTAAAGAATGTCTTCATTGACACTTCAATTCAAAAAGCGGGCATTTCAAAAAACGAGACGGGAATATGATGGCAGACATCGTGAACAATGTTTCTATGTGCAGTTTGTCAACATATAACATTAGTCGGCGACTTTTTGTCTAAAGACTGTACTTAACATTAGTCGTTCGCGGTCAAAACACTGGTGTAAACACAGATTGATGTCACAATTTTCACTGCCCAGAGCCTGTTAAACTGAAGCCAACCAACCCTGTGATGTCACATGTTAGAATACTGCACAATGGCGGCGCCCTGGTGGCAAAAGATATAACGTTTTTTTCTTTTTTTCTTTTATATGTTTACATTTGTCATGATTCTTATATAATTTTTGATTATAGTAGAAATCCATCTTGTAAATCATGTAAACTTTTTTGATTGTTTCATTTCCCCTTTAATTGCTTGATGTTTCCTGAAACAAACTGTAAACGCTAACACATAGCAGCGACACAGAGAGAAAGGGGCGGCCCCGGGTCCCAGCCATTATAGAAGCAATCTTCATTTTCGAATTTAGCCAACAGAGAGCAAACATCTCTTCTGCTCAGAAATTCAAGGATCTGTGATTTTAACCAGCGCCAAAAGACCTCCTAATTTCATCAATGGTAGGTACACTTCAAACATGTATAAAACTAATTCAAAATACTTGATAATTTAACATCTTATTTTAAATAATACACACTATTATTCACTATGTGTTATCCATCTGTGTCAGGCACGATTAAAATGCTTATAGTCAATTCAACATATTGTTTCATTTATGTGTTTTATTCAAGCACAAATGATTTTCATTTCTTAAAAAAATATTTGTGACATTTCTTGCTCGACAAGACTTAAGAATCTGCAACAGTTCAACATGTTTAAATTTACTTTAAAATACTTGAAAAATTCTATTTCATTTAATCACTATTTTGTTCACTCTGGACTATTTTCGTTATCTCGGGACGCTTGTCCCGAGAAAAATGGCGTTCATCAGGTCCAGTTTTGTCTCCAGTCTCTCAAGGGGATTTCGGATGCCCCAACGCCTGTGATGAGAAGACCAACGCCTGTGAAGAGACGACTCAACGCCGGCGATATGTTATGGCACCGTTTTATACATAAACAATATTTATATTTATATATAAACAATATGAATGTAAGCCAGAGGAGAACTGGCCCCCGACTGAGCCTGGGTTCTCCCAGAGTTTTTTCTCCATCCAATCTGATGGAGTTTGGTTCCTTGCCACTGTCGCCTTGCTTTTGGCTTGCTTAGTTGGGGTTATTTAATATTTAACAATATTATTGATCTGTGTTGTACTACTTTCATGTTATCACTGTGAAGCTGCTTTGATACAATCTGTATTGTGAAAAGCTCTATATAAATAAATGTGACTTGACTTGACTATTTATGTGTTTTATTCAAGCACAATGCTTTTTATTTATTAAAAACTATTTGTGACATTTCATCTGCTCAGAAAGATTTAAGATTCTGTGACTATCCAGATAGATGCACAAATACCTCCTTATTAAGTTTAACACATGTATAAAACTTACTTTAGAAATATTTAATAAACTTAACATCTTATTTAAGTTTATCCTTAAACTCTTTTTCATTTTCTCCCACAGACATCACTGATCCATCCGTAAATCATATCGGCGGATTCTCTGTTCATAATTTCAGTGTTCTGTGAACATTATCCTGATATAATAATAATAAAAAAACTTCCCCTGAAAACAGGCACTCAGAGCAGATTGGGGTGTCATAAACACACATCATAAACACACCGGAAACACCCACGGTCACAAAACACCTGATAGTCATAAACCCATCCCCATTCTCTTATCCTGTCATACCTGTAAAAATCATAAATTAAGGGGGCCATAAATCATTTTGACACAAGCTACATTGATGGCCTAAGACACGAAACGAGCGGTTTGTCTGAGAAAACGAATGACGTACGAGACGAGTGACGTATACGCGCGAGAGATCACTTCCGTTTGTCTTAGGCCATAATGTGTACTTACATTTACGAGTCATTAAATCATGTTTAATTTGGACTTCTCTGTGCATACTCTTTGAGGTGGTGACCATAGACCATATGACTGAAGACAAGAATGGTTCGACCTAAAAATGTCAAAATTGAAAATACTGTGGAAACAAAGACACCTACATCTTGGATGCCCTTGAGGTGAACTAAAACATATCAAAAATTAATTTCAAAGTGAACTATTCCTTTAAGTCAATAGACAATATATCAAAAGGCAGATATTGAGTACATGTGTAAAATGTACTGAGGTTGTTAAGAATGCAATAATTACCTTTAAATGAACTCCAAGGTGCAGGCTGGCTTCTCCTGATTGAATATGTAATAATATGCAGTGAACAGTAGCAAGGCCAGACAGGAAGCTGGGCTGAATGCTCTCCTCACACACAACTTGGCCTTCCAGTGTCCTCTTGTCAAAGTGTCTCCTAAAACAATACCACATGTGACAATAGTTTATTTTTTACTAAACCATTTTTATGTTTCAGCATTTTAAATGTAAACTATATTTTAGTATTCAGAGTGCAACAAGTCTTTCTTTTAAATAAAATTAACAAAGGAAGTATGAAAACAAATAAGCAAATTACACACAGAGAGTAACTTAACGTTATAGATAAAATATATAGGATATATAGCTTATTTTCGTACTGAAATATAAGGGATTTTCACACCGGAATATTATACATAACGTTACGACACAGCAACATTTATAATCTGTTTTTTTTTTTTTTTTTTTTTTTTCATTTTGGCACCCATTTTAACAGATTACTTGATTTTGATTTGATTTACACCATAGGCGGAGTTTCACTTTTGTGCGTGGGGGGCACCTACCGGCAGACCAGAGCTAAGATTTTTTTATATGGGCTACCATATTTAAAACATGTATATATCATACCATTTACATTTAAAATACATTTACAATGAATGAACAAGGACTGCTATACTAAGAAAGAATAGCGTTAAAAAAAACACACTTACCTAATGCAGAAGAAGCCGCCTCTTTTTCCGCGTTGCATAGATGTCCACTATCTTTTCTTCTGATAAATTTGCAGTCAAGTCGTTCTCTATATGCAGTAGGGAAAGATTCGAGAATCTGTCCTGAGCCATTGCAGATCGGAGCCAGTTTCTGATTCTTCTCATAACTGAGAAACTTCTTTCTGACGTAGCAGAGCCAACTGGCAGTGTGAGTGCAAGCTGCAGCAGACGGTAAAAGTTTGGATATCTATCCTTCCGTACTTCATCTTGAAGTTTTTTTAGGGTGATCGGCGATGCGATTGCACATTTCACAAGATCCATTTCAGCTGCCACAAGCTGAGGGTGAATCTTAAAGCTGCTCGCATACATGCTTAGTAAAGGACCGATGCCGTTCTTGTCACAATTTAATACAGCATCACATGCCACACTCAGGGCCATTGCTTCAGGGGAAAATCGCCTGTCCAATTCAGCCAGCATAGTGTCTAAAACAGGGAGATACAAATGACATTTAAATGTCTGTGATTCTGATCCCCATTGCGTCTCATTTTCATCACGCTGTCCAAGTGTGGTTGGTACAAAGTACTGCGAAAGCTCGGGAGGTTGTCGCGAAGTTCTTTTTCGTTTTCCTGCAATTTGGGGGGCACTCTCTGCACAACAACCAGCGACATCTTCACAAAACGTTTTCACCTGCTTCCACATTGCCTCCCATGAACTCTCCTCTCTGCTGCGCTGGAGATGTGTTATCAGACTATTGACTGCTGAGGCCGCATCAGCCATGGTTATACTTGCACCTTGCAGACGTTTGTGTGTTACATGTACAACTCTGAGAACTTCCTCGAGAACAATTAAGGACGTAATGAATCGGAGACTTGTCATGTGATTATACAACCCACTTGCATCCACAGACCACTTTTCTCCCTCTTCTTCCATCTCTTTCAAGCAGCGAGTGATGGCAGCATATTGTGATTTGACAGCATAAACACACCTATATTTGCAAGCCCATCGTGTATCACTTTGCTGTACTAGCTCTTTTGGTTTAAGAGCCAGTGTTTTCTGCATCATGAGAAATCTGCAATGGTTGCTTGGCTCTGCAAACAAGGAGTATAGTTTGTCAATGACATTTAGACACGTTTTAATGTCTCTGTTCACTGTGCATGATTCAACAAGTACGAGATTTAGTTTATGTGCCATACAATGCACATACACAGCAAAGGGGAATTCCTCTCTTATCCGTTGCTGAACTCCACTCAAATGCCCCGACATTACAGCGGCTCCATCATATGCTTGCGCAATTATGGGAATGTCCTTCAGCCCACACGACTGCAATCCTTCTTTAATGCCAGAAACAATCCCTGCAGCATCACGAGAATTCGAACAGTCAACAAAGCAAATAAATCGCTCCTTGATCTGAAGTCCCTCTGAGTATCTAATGCAAACAGAAAGTTGCTCAGTCTTTGATGACTTTGCTTCATCAGCAATAACAGCAAGAAAACCAGTCTCGTGTACTTTTTTGGAAATTTCTTCACGAATGAGGTCTGCACACAATGCAATTATTTCATTCTGAAAGTCTCGGCTTGTACAGTTAAAACATTTGGACTGCATGGATTCGAAATCAGGGTCGTATTTTGAAAACAAATCACAAATACTTAAATAATTCCCCCTTGCTTCTGCATCCGTATCTTCACGATGTCCGCGGAAAGGGAGGCCTAATTTAGCAATCAATTTTATAATATTAACGGATTTGTAGAGGTACTGTCTGTTTTTTTCTACTGTGCTTTGATGGCTGTGTGACAGCTGTGCAGCCACAGATCCCGATTCACCAGCCTGTTTATAGCTCTCCCACATCGTCATGCTGTTTAAATGTACCTGTGACGAAGCGTGTTTCGTCAGCTTCTCTGACAGTTTTTTCCAGTTCCGAGCTCCGACTTTTGTAAATAGTTCGTCTGCGCCTGATCTTGCAATGTTTGAAGAAAAGTGGCGACAGCAAAAACAAAAAACGGAATCCAGTGAAATTGAGTACTCCATCCATGGGAACTTGTGATAGTAAAATGTAGAGAAGGCACGATTAACATTTCCAATTAGGCGCTTAGGGAAAGAAGAAAGTATGGGCTGTTTCGGCCCAATAGCTTTTTCACCGAGGTCAACGGATCCAGATCCAGATGCGGCAGGTTGCGCGGGTGTTGTTGTTAACGGTATCTCCGCTGACACGGTAGCGGTGCTGCTGGCTTTGTTCTCAGATGCGGTCTCGATTGCTATGTCAGTAGCAGGAATGGAATTGATAGCAGAAGTGTCAGAGTTAGAAAACTCCACACTAGTGCGCTTATTAAAAAAACGACGAATGTCCATTTACTTTATTTATCTGACTAAAGCGGGAACAGAACGAGAGTCCACTCAGCGGGAACAGAACGAGAGTACACTCACTTACCGCGATATTTTGAGATCCGCCAGTCGTGAGAAAATTAGCTTCTTTTTCAATACAGTAATTAATATTATATAAATAAAAAATTATTTAGCCTTAACTTACTCATTATACCCGCAAAAGCGATAAGATAAGACAAATAAAATGAGAAAATATGAATTCAGCAATTTTTATTTATTTTTCAAAGCACAAGGCAGACATTAATTGGCTCTGGTCTGGGGGGGGCAGTGCCCCCCCTAGCCCCCCCTAAACTCCGCCTATGATTTACACCATAAAATAATCACGGCGAAGTGTGCTGATCAACACGAAGCTCGTGTGAATACCGACTGTTGTCAGAAAAGCATATAATTCTTCTTAACATAGGAGCCCATAGATCCCGGGGAATGTGTGAAATACTACCCGCGTCTGGGCTGCTGAAGCCCCGCGCAAGTCTCCCACGCGCCCCGTACGGAGGATGCGTGATCCTCGGTAACCAATATGAACCGCGAATATAACATTACCTTCATAGTCTACGAGTAACACAACATAAGAAACTGAAATAAGTCACTTACCAGTTGAGAATCACTCCTCTTGCCGCTATCCGAAAGTCGACGACACGACCGATGTCGATTTAAAATTTACAGCAATATTCTGTATTTTGAATCAAACCCGCCACGCGGCCCCAGAATGCATTGCATTTTACAGCAAAATGCTGTATTATTAGAAAACAGCCAGCGGCTGTAAAATATTGCTGTAATTTTTACAGCAATTCATTACAGTGTAGCCAAGTCCACTTCAAATCCCCGGATGTGTTCTTGATCCGCCCCGTTTACCGAGGATGCATCGGTGACTTGTGTGGACTTGAGATAGCCAGGTAACCCAGAATGCACCTCGCACCAACCAGCAAGTGTCAATAGGAGAGGAGAAAATCCGCGCAATATTAAAATACTACTATTATTGAGTCATGAAATGTAATTTTATGAGTGTTTCAGGCAAGAATGTGGTTGTTTAAATCTCAAATAGTTATTTATAAAGATGAACTATCTTCTATAACTATATCTTCTAACTATAAACTATAGTTTATTTATAAAAAATAAACTTTTTTATATATTATCTTCACTATATGAACAATAAAATAAAATGACATAACCCTGTTTCTGTTTGATAAATGTCAATAAAAATCAATGTTTCATATTTTTTAAATGAAAACAAAAAGATCATGTTCATTTTGTTATAAATATATGCAGTGAAGAGAATCGCGTTGTCTGAACCACATGGCCAGGCTAATAGGCGATGTTGTTTTTTTTGTTATAACATATTTTTATAACATTTTATAACATATATTTATAACATAACGTTTTATAACATATTTCGTTTTATTGTTGACGAAAAGATGCAGAGTTGTAGCAAATTTCGTTTTATTGTTGCCTAAAGCGTGCCTAAAGCTTGGTATTGAGAAACGGCTATACACAATATGCAGAGCAGTGGGTCGCGAGGACTGGAGTTGAGAACCCCTGTTATACGCGAACGTCTGCGTTTTGTACTCGCCCAGGAAATCTGTGTAAACCGTACGGCACCAGACATGGGCAGTCGACCCGGGGTATTCACAATGTTTTCTCTTCAAAATTGAAATTTTACTGCCACCATTGAAACAATTTATAACGGAAACTGTTTACCCACTTGACATTATACAAGGGGTAGCGTTGTAACGTCAGTGACAGTCATAAATCGAATAGCTCATTTAATTTCTAAGTAATTTCATGTAAATCTTTGATGTAAACTCTTGCCAAGCTTTGAATAGTGCACTGCTTATTAAATGTTTATAACGCGTTGAAACATAACATATTAAACATGCTGTTTTGTTCAGCCATAGCTGTCAACCCTCTCGTTTTTTCCGGGTTTCTCACGTATTTTAGCTAATTTCCAGCTGTCTTGCTGTTTTAGTATTTTCCCGTAAAATATCCCATATTTTTAGCTCTGACTGTGTGAGACATATAAGCTCGGACAGATTCGGCTTGAAGTCGTTCATCCTCGAATGCGGCTCTGCGCGCGCTGTCACAATAAAAACGGGAACCTACACAGCCATGCGAAATGAGGTCTTGCCGGTCTTGTGCACCCAACACGTCATTTTTGCAGCGCTATGCGGACGCGTCGAGTATAAAGGCTTTACCACTAAGCACCACTAACTCCCCCTCCGTTTCCCCAAAGCCCGTCGGTTTCCCTCGTAAGCTGATATTAGAGTATTTAAACATTCTCTATGATATTTTTTTAAATGACACCCTGTCTCTTTCTCTCTATGTATGCTAATTATAAACTCTTAAGACTTTTATGGTTAGTGCTTTATTTTTACAGTTTTTCTCAGTCGCTTTGGTGCATTTCTCACATCACTATTTACATTTGCTCAACAGTTAGTTCAACCTCCACAACATTTAGTCATTTTTGCACATCATAGTAGCAGTTTCTCATTCCTTCCAACAAATTGCAAATGCTTTTGGACATGCATCAATTTCTTTCATACAACTCTCTGCTGTTTTATAGCATTATCGTATGCTTATGTCATATCAGTCCAAATTAACTATACTTGTGAATGCTGAATAGTCATTCCATATAAAACTAATAGTCCTCATTTCATTGCTTGAGTCATCCATACAAAAATGTTGAACTAGTGGGTCAAAATCTGTCAAGCAATTTTTTTATCTTAAAAAAAAAAACTTTTTTATCCTAAATTGAACAATTTCTCACAGCTGAACCTCAGTTTTCACTGATGAGAAGAGATGTCCATGAATGATTTACAGTATATGTCTGTTGTATGTAAATATTGATGTGAGAAATGCACTAAAGCGACAGAGAAAAATTTTCAATGTTGACAGCTATGCACTCAGCACACAGGCCTATGCTACAGTTCTCGAGTCAAGAACTGGTTGTTGCAGTTCTTGAACCACCAGTACAGAACCAAGAACTGTTTCGGAAACATTCGACACAGAGTACCGATGAGCGGGAGCTACTGCAGATGTGTGATAGCAGTATCTAAACAGAACTTTCTTTTTCAGCCAACTGATGATGAGGTCATACATGAGCCCACAGAATTCAGTGAAATGTACTGCAAGTTTATTTAATAAACAAAATGATGAAGACCATTTACACACTATATCTTTAAGGTAGTTTAAACATCAACGTTTGCACATCACCTGAAGGCTACAGGGTTCGTTTGCAAAACATAAAAGAAACTTATACAAGATAATTATGACAATGAGCACTATTATTTAACTGAAGTTATGATTACAAATGCCTTTAATTTAAAGCATTTTGTATCCAATGGCATTATAGAATTGGCATCATTACGTGAGAACGTAAAAGAACTGGTGAAGCGTTTATTTGAACAGGTTTGCGGAAACCAGACTTCCCATCACTAGTGTTAACTCACACTCTCAACCTTTTAGGTGAAATAAACAGTTTCTCAAGAAATGAGCATCACTAATATTGTCAATTATTAAAAAGAAAAGTCATGGAAATTCACCCTTAGAATAGAGAATAAGGAATACAAAAATTAAACTTGGTCATTTAAGAGGCATGAATCACTTTATTGGAACTGTTTAACACAATTTCCATAACATGTTCTAAAGCAGACTGATAAAAGAAGCAGCACTGAGAAATAACGTTTTATTGACTAAAAACAAGATCAGAAAGTGGCATATTTAGATATTGACTAGATCTGTTTGAGACTTTAGAGCATATGCACACAGTCATCTCCCCATCAACCTCAGCGGGGACATGGCTGCACTCTTTAGCTGAGACAGGGATGGACTTGGTCAACTTCCCATCCACCTCTGCTGGGACAGGAATGGACTCCAAAAACTTGCCACAAACCTCAGCAGGGACAAATCTGGAGTCTTTAGCTGGGACATGGCTGGACTCGGTCAACTTCCCATCAACCTCAGCTGGGACAGAGCTGGACTCGGTCAACTTCCCATCAACTTCAGAGGGGACATAGATGCATTCTTTAGCTGAGACATGGCTGGACTCGGTCAACTTCCCATCAACTTCAGCTGGGACAGGGCTGGATTCTTTAGCTGAGACATGGCTGGAATCAGTCAAATTCCCATCAACTTCAGCTGGGACAGGGCTGGATTCTTTAGCTGAGACATGGCTGGAATCAGTCAAATTCCCATCAACTTCAGCTGGGACAGGGCTGGATTCTTTAGCTGAGACATGGCTGGAATCAGTCAACTTCCCATCAGCCTCAACTGGGAGAAGGCTGGATTCATTAGCTGGGAGAAGGCTGGATTCGTTAGCTGGGACATGGCTGGATTCGTTAGGACATGGCTGGATCTCTGACATGGCTGGACTCGGCCAACTTCCCATCAACCTCAGAAGACACTGACTGGACTCTTTAGCTGGGACAGGGCTGCTGGGAATCGGGCAACTTCTCATCAACTTCAGCCGGGACAGGGCTGGACTCTTTAGCTGGGACATGGCTGGACTCGGACAACTTCCCATCAACCTCAGCTGGGACAGGGCTGGATTCTTTAGCTGAGACATGGCTGGAATCAGTCAACTTCCCATCAGCCTCAACTGGGAGAAGGCTGGATTCGTTAGCTGGGACATGGCTGGATTCGTTAGCTGGGACAGGGCTGGACTCTGACAACTTCCCATCAACCTCAGAAGACACATGACTGGACTCTTTAGCTGGGACAGGGCTGGAATCGGACAACTTCCCATCAACCTCAGCTGGGACAGGGCTGGATTCTTTAGCTGGGACAGGGCTGGACTCAGACAACTTCCCATCAACCTCAGCTGGGACAGGGCTGGACTCGGACAACTTCCCATCAGCCTCAGCTGGGACAGGGCTGGATTCTTTAGCTGAGACATGGCTGGAATCAGTCAACTTCCCATCAGCCTCAACTGGGAGAAGGCTGGATTCATTAGCTGGGAGAAGGCTGGATTCGTTAGCTGGGACATGGCTGGATTCGTTAGCTGGGACATGGCTGGATTCTGACAACTTCCCATCAACCTCAGAAGACACATGACTGGACTCTTTAGCTGGGACAGGGCTGGAATCGGACAACTTCCCATCAACCTCAGCTGGGACAGGGCTGGACTCTTTAGTTAGGAGAGAGCTGGATGCGATCAACTTCCCCTCAACCTCAGCTGGGACAGGGCTGGACTCGGACAACTTCCCATCAGCCTCAGCTGGGACAGGGCTGGATTCTTTAGCTGGGACAGGGCTGGACTCAGACAACTTCCCATCAACCTCAGCTGGGACAGGGCTGGACTCGGACAACTTCCCATCAGCCTCAGCTGGGACAGGGCTGGATTCTTTAGCTGGGACAGGGCTGGACTCAGACAACTTCCCATCAACCTCAGCTGGGACAGGGCTGGATTCTTTAGCTGGGGCATGGCTGGAGTCTGTCAACTTCCCATCAACCTCAGAAGACACATGACTGGACTCTTTAGCTGGGACAGGGCTGGAATCGGGCAACTTCCCATCAACCTCAGCTGAGAGAAGGCTGAATTCTTTAGCTGGGACAGGGCTGGAGTCTGTCAACTTCCCATCAACCTCAGCTGGGACAGGGCTGGACTCGGACAACTTCCCATCAGCCTCTTTAGCTGGGACAGGGCTGGACTCGGACAACTTCCCATCAGCCTCTTTAGCTGGGACAGGGCTGGAATCGGGCAACTTCCCATCAACTTCAGCTGGGACAGGGCTGGACTCGGTCAACTTCCCATCAGCCTCTTTAGCTGGGGCAGGGCTGGACTCGGCCAACTTCCCATCAACCTCAGCTGGGACAGGGCTGGAATCAGGCAACTTCCCATCAACCTCAGCTGAGAGAAGGCTCGATTCTTTAGCTGGGACAGGGCTGGACTCGGTCAACTTCCCATCAGCCTCTTTGGCTGGGGCAGGGCTGGACTCGGACAACTTCCCATCAACCTCAGCAGGGAAAGGGCTGGATTCTTTAGCTGGGACAGGGCTGGACTTAGTCAACTTCCCATCAACTTCAGCTGGGACAGGGCTGGACTCTTTAGCTGGGACAAGGCTGGACTCGGACAACTTCCCATCAGCCTCTTTAGCTGGGACAAGGCTGGACTCGGACAACTTCCCATCAACCTCAGCTGAGAGAAGGCTGGATTCTTTAGCTGGGACATGGCTGGACTCGGCCAACTTCCCATCAACCTCAGAAGACGCATGACTGGACTCTTTAGCTGGGACATGGCTGGACTCGGCCAACTTCCCATCAACCTCAGCTGGGACAGGGCTGGACTCGGTCAACTTCCCATCAACCTCAGCTGGGACAGGGCTGGGCTCTTTAGCTGGGACAGGGGTGGACTCGGTCAACTTCCCATCAACCTCAGCTGGGACATGGCTGGACTCTTTAGCTGGGACGGGGCTGGACTCGGACAACTTCCCATCTACCTCAGCTGGGACAGGGCTGGACTCTAACTTCACATCAACTTCAGCTGAGAGAAGGCTGGATTCTTTAGCTGGGACATTGCTGGACTCGGCCAACTTCCCATCAACCTCAGTTGGGACAGGGCTGGATTCTTTAGCTGGGACATGGCTGGACTCGGCCAACTTCACATCAACCTCAGTTGGGACATGACTGGACTCCTTCGCTGGGACAGGGCTGGCATCGGGCAACATCCCATCAACCTCAGTTGGGACAGGGCTGGCATCGGGCAACATCCCATCAACCTCAGTTGGGACAGGGCTGGATTCTTTAGCTGGGACAGGGCTGGACTCAGAAAACTTCCCATCAACCTCAGCTAAGACAGGGCTGGATTCTTTAGCTGGGACAGGGCTGGACAACTTCCCATCAACCTCAGAAGACACATGACTGGACTCTTTAGCTGGGACAGGGCTGGAGTCTGTCAACTTCCCATCAACCTCAGCTGGGACAGGGCTGGACTCGGACAACTTCCCATCAACCTCAGCTGAGAGAAGGCTGGATTCTTTAGCTGGGACATGGCTGGACTCGGTCAACTTCCCATCAACCTCAGCTGGGACAGGGCTGGACTCTTTAGCTGGGACATGGCTGGACTCAGTCAAGTTCCCATCAACCTCAGCTGGGACAGGGCTAGACTCGGACAACTTCCCGTCAACGTCAGTTGGGACAGGGCTGGATTCTTTAGCTGGGACATGGCTGGACTCGGTCAACTTCCCATCAACCTCAGCTGGGACAGGGCTGGATTCTTTAGCTGGGACATGGCTGGACTCGGTCAACTTCCCATCAACCTCAGCTGGGACAGGGCTGGACTCTTTAGCTGGGACAGGGCTGGAGTCTGTCAACTTCCCATCAACCTCAGCTGGGACAGGGCTGGACTCGGACAACTTCCTATCAACCTCAGCTGAGAGAAGGCTGGATTCTTTAGCTGGGACATGGCTGGACTCGGTCAACTTCCCATCAACCTCAGCTGGGACAGGGCTGGACTCTTTAGCTGGGACATGGCTGGACTCAGTCAAGTTCCCATCAACCTCAGCTGGGACAGGGCTAGACTCGGACAACTTCCCATCAACCTCAGTTGGGACAGGGCTGGATTCTTTAGCTGGGACATGGCTGGACTCGGTCAACTTCCCATCAACCTCAGCTGGGACAGGGCTGGATTCTTTAGCTGGGACATGGCTGGACTCAGTCAAGTTCCCATCAACCTCAGCTGAGAGAAGGCTGGATTCTTTAGCTGGGACATGGCTGGACTCAGTCAACTTCACATCAACCTCAGCTGGGACAGGGCTGGACTCGGACAACTTCCCATCAACCTCAGTTGGGACAGGGCTGGATTCTTTAGCTGGGACATGGCTGGACTCGGTCAACTTCCCATCAACCTCAGCTGGGACAGGGCTGGATTCTTTAGCTGGGACAGGGCTGGACTCGGACGACTTCCCATCAACCTCAGCTGGGACAGGGCTGGACTCTTTAGTTGGGACAGGGCTGGACTCGGACAACTTCCCATCAACCTCAGCTGAGAGAAGGCTGGATTCTTTAGCTGGGACATGGCTGGAGTCTGTCAACTTCCCATCAACCTCAGCTTGGACAGGGCTGGATTCTTTAGCTGGGAGAGGGCTGGACTCCGTCAACTTCCCATTAGCCTCAGATGGGACAGGGCTGGATTCTTTAGCTGGGAGAGGGCTGGACTCATTCAACTTCCCATCAGCCTCAGCTGGGCGAAGGCTGGATTCTTTAGCTGGGAGATGGCTGGACTTTGTCAACTTCCCATCAACCACAGCTGGGACAGGGCTGGACTCTTTAGCTGGGACAGGGCTGGGCCTGGTCAACTTCCCATCCACCACAGCTGGGACAGGGCTGGACTCTTTAGCTGGGACAGGGCTGGGCCTGGTCAACTTCCCATCAACCACAGCTGGGACACGGCTGGACTTGGTCAACTTCCAATCAACCTCAGCTGGGACAGGACTGGACTTGGTCAACTTCCTATCAACCTCAGCTGGGAGATGGCTGGATTCTTTAGCTGGGACATGGCGGGACTTGGTCAACTTCCAATCAACCACAGCTGGGACATGGCGGGACTTGGTCAACTTCCAATCAACCTCAGCTGGGACACGGCTGCACTTGTTCAACTTCCAATCAACCTCAGCTGGGACAGGACTGGACTTGGTCAACTTCCTATCAACCTCGGCTGGGAGATGGCTGGATTCTTTAGCTGGGACATGGCAGGACTTGGTCAACTTCCAATCAACCACAGCTGGGACATGGCGGGACTTGGTCAACTTCCAATCAACCTCAGCTGGGACAGGACTGGACTTGGTCAACTTCCTATCAACCTCAGCTGGGAGATGGCTGGATTCTTTAGCTGGGACATGGCGGGACTTGGTCAACTTCCAATCAACCACAGCTGGGACATTGCTGGACTTTTTAGCTGGGACAGGCCTGGATTCCATCAACTTCCCCTCAACCTTGGCAGGGAGAGATCTGAATTGCTGCACCTTCCCATCAACGCCTACAAAAAATTGGGGCAAAAATAAAGAGCTGTAGTTAGAGATGCACTGATTGACCACCACCTGACCGGAACCGGACGATTTTCACGAGATCGACCGATCAGTTTGACATATGGCGGTCAAATGTACTCAGGCAGAGCATGACTAACATCACACAACATCAGCATCACATGTGCACATGAAATGCACATTTAGGAAACCTTGTGAATTACAGCCGCTTCACCCCTTATTTACACTTCAAGCACAGAGCGCCACATTTTTCGGCTTGCATGTTAATCAATGAGTGCGTTCACATCTGGAGCAGCACGTGATTTTTCCTGCTCTGCTCCCTCTCAATTAAAGTGAAAGCACATTTGATAAAAAAAAATATATATATATATATAGGAAACAAGAACAATGTCATAAAAGAAAATTTTACCCATTTAAACTTGTTTTTATGGTTTAGGTTGAGTAAAGTATACAGGGTTTTATACATATATAATTTACTGATTGTATTTTTTTATTTTTTATTTTTTGAAAATAAAAAAGTAGTTTGAAAAATAAGGTTGGAATCAGCTAAAAATGGTCTAGGTCAACCTCATAGCCTCAGCACAACTCACCTTTTTGGACAGTTAGCTTAGATGCTTTCTGCAAAGGGCACACAACTGCCATATTAGACTTCATCACCGGCCATGTTGGAATTCGTTTGATCCCACAAGGAAAAGACCAGGAGCCACCTGGAAAACAAGAGGCATCATGAAGTTTAATACTAGAAGTCATCAGGCCTCAACCTTAAGTAAACATTTGTGCAAACAAAAGGGCATAATGTTAACAACCACATCAGAATTACCCACATGATTGCTTAATACCAGTCTGGTAGAAATGACGCCCATATGGAGAAGCAAAACCTGAAAACAAGTTGCAAGGTTAAAAAAAATATAATATTGTTACATATGCATTTAACTTTTGAAACACTGCACTAAGGTGAAAAAAAAACTTTACCATTGAGCACCAGTTGATAACCCATAAATACTAATAACATAAAGTTACAAACTGCCATCTTGATTACAGATTAAAAAATCACCATAACTTTCTAAATCAAATCTCAAGCTAAGACTTTTCAGATTACCATCACCTTAGACCTGTCTTATAAAAGACGCTAAAAAACAGGCATTAATCTCCAACACCTGACTTGAATGAACCTAACAAATGAATTGGGGTTAAAGTGGTTACATAAAAGTTCATTTCAGTTCATGCAATCCCACTAATTTGATCCAGGTTTATCTAGTTTGGATAATTGCGTGTGGACGCGTTTCTTAAGGAGCCCTAGACGTCATTATTGATTAAATCGATCCATCCCAGCAAGTAGCTGTGCTGTTTTAGCCTATATGTTTGAGGCATGTTTTACTGAATGCAAAACTTATATTTCACAGGTATATTCTCCATCTGTAAATGTTAGATGCAAATATTTCCACTTTGCTGCTAAACTTCACATTCAACAATATCAACTATTGTTCACTATTTTATGTTGTATTTAACGGTGTAAAACTATTTTGATGTGTATTAGATTAAAATACTTGATAATTTAACAGCTTTTTTTGTATAATATCAACTATTACTCCCTTTTGACTGTGTACGGTACATTTTCTTATTTAAAATTTTATTACAAGCTATTTTTTACTATTTTATGTTTTCTTTAAATGTATAACCCCATATATTGTGATGTATTACTTTTTTTTATACTTGATAATTCAACATTTTAATTAAAATAATATGAACTATTATTCACTAATTTGTTTTATTTATCTGTGTAAGATCGTATATTGTGGTGTATTAGATTAAAATACTTGATAATTTAACATCTTATTTTTTAAACAATATAAACTATTATTCACTATTTTGTTTATCGGTTTAATACAGTATAATGTGGTGTATTAGTTTAAAATGCTTATAGTTGATCATTTAACATCTAATTCATCAAGTTCAACACATTTAAATTTACTTAAAAATACTTGAGAAATTGTATTTCATTTAATTTATTAAATAGTGATTAAATGAAATACAATTTATCAAGTATTTTAAAGTAGATTTAAACATGTGTTGAACTTGACTAATTTCTTAAATAGTGATTAAATGAAATACAATTTATCAAGTATTTTAAAGTAAATTTAAAAATGTGTTGAACTTGATGAATTTATTAAATAGTGATTAATGAAATACAATTTATCAAGTATTTTAAAGTAAATTTAAACATGTGTTGAACTTGACAAATTGTGCTTATGTTGAACTTGACGAATAGTATTGTGTGTTTTATTCAAGCACAATGCTTTTCATTTATTAAAAACTATTTGTGACATTTCAACTGCTCAGAAAGATTAAAGATTCTGTGACTATCCAGATATAACGATCGCCTAATCAATTTTATTTCTTTAAACTCATTTGTGTCATTCTCGCCCAACAGACAATGTGCAACAGTGCCAGCTGAAAATCATATAACATGTCAGACCTCTTCATGTTCATAGTTTCAGCGTTCTGTGGATATTATCCTAAATAATAAAAACTTTCCCTGAAAACAAATAGTTACTCAAAGCAGATAACACACATGATAATCACCCCTGGAAGCAAGCAGGGCCAAAAGGTCACAAAAACCCCATATATGGCATCACCTGTCATAAAACCCTATACATGGTCGTATCCTGTTGTAAAACAGCTGTCAAAACCATCAATCAACCATCTACCCTATATATTTCCAACAAAAAAACCAAAAGTTATTCTTTTTAGGGGCCAAGCACCAAAGGTGCTGAGGCACCTATTGTATCTGTTGGTTTTCTTCTTATTATTATTCCATAAATGGAAGTCTATGGCATCCCTATGAACCGTAAGTAGGAAAATGATGAAATTTGGCAAACTAATGAATAGTAATTGGACCAATTTTTGACCCTCTAGGCCCAACTCTATAGCGCCACCACCAGTTCAAAAATTCAACATTGAAATGGTTATAACTTTTTAGAGACATGACACTTAGTACACCTGATTCCACTCATCGTGCTGATCACAACCAATACTATACATTAAGACTCCGCCCATTACAGTAGAGGCCATTTTGAAATGGTCAGTTCTCCGTTTTTTTGCTACTCCTCCTTCAAATATTACTCCTCCAAGTATCTCGGCCAAAGTTTGATCAATTGAAAAGGAAATTGGTACACTTCATCGGAAGCATGTTCTGAGGTTCCATGCCAAAGTTGGGAATGGCGCCACCTAAGGCCGCATACATTACTGTTCCCTAATTTTTGTATTCATCTTTGTTCAAAAGTTATGGTGTCGCAAAATTAATGAGGTCCACCCAAAATTGGCTAAAAGGCTGTATCTTGGCCAAAGTTTGATCAATCGAAACGGAAAAAGTCAAATGTTAATTTCTTTACCTTATTTAAGAAATGTTACATGTTGGATTGTATGAAAAGAGCATTACACTATGGAAAAAGCTGCTGCTGCACATTGAAATAGACACTGGATGATATTTATTTCATATTTCAAATGTTTGTAATGTCATGTAGACACCCATTAACCTTTTATGCTTGAAGATTGAACTGATTAAAATATGTTTTTATAGTTCATTTTTAGTTGTTGCCATGTCCTTTTTATATTTTTTTGCCTGTGTGATACCATGAAAATGAGTATTTGCTTATTAACTTACCATTCTGTCAGTTTTCAACTGATAATATAACAATGATTAGGAAAAATATTTACTTATAGACTCTGCATGCAGACGTTTTTTTTTTTGGGTGCTGTTGCCATGGTGAATCGTAATTTCTGTGCTCCATTGATCATGCTTATTCAAAGTCGTGGTACACGCGCTTAACTCAGTTGATTTAACTAACTCAATTCAGCTGTTGGAAACCAAAAACAGATCTTGTTTCAAATTCAAGTTTTAATTAAGAATTGGTTGATCCTCCTTATTGAAACAGACATTTATAAAGATACTGCCCTTTATTAGATCTTTCAAACACATTTAACTCAATTGAACAATATTATTGTAACAATTGGTACAAATTTGATATGTTACCCTTTCATGCATGATGATAACCTCAGTCAGGATTTTTTTTTTATTGCTCTTAGGCATGAAAAAAAGAGATTTTCAAATGTTTATCTGAGTGGATAGCTTGCATTTCTGGTTTAAAACTGAAGAGAAACTGCATAAAACATAATACTATAATAGAACAGCAATATTGTGTGTATTTAACAAACCAATAAATAAATCAATATATAAAATCACGTGAAAACTGCAAGAAACTAAATGCAGATCATTGTAAAGGCAATGAATTTCATACAAGTTGAACTTTGCATAGCCTATCTTTGATATCAGAACATGAAGACTTGATTCAATCAGAAATTTCTACAGCCTGTCAAATGTCCAACTGTGGAAACCACTCAGATGCGCCCTCCAGTGTACCAGATTATGTCAATTTACTTTTATTAGCTGATAATTCTGATTATCTTCAAGATGGACACATTTATAACATAGCGTTCCTCTGAGATCAGGTGTTCTTAATCTCATCTGAACTGAGCAGTGATGGGGTAACGCATTAACCCAATCTGATTTTTTTTTTTAATGTTACGAGTAATGCATTACATTACGTAATCAAATTACTTTTTGACATTACGAGTAAAGAAACTCATTACAAGTAACGTGCATTACGAAATCAGATTACTTTTTGATCAAACAAGGAAAGTAATGCATTGCAAGTAACATGCATAATGTAAACAGATTAATTTTTGATGTCAATGAAAATTACATTCTAATACAAATACTTTCCTTATGAATTGTAACTGAAATATATATCCATTTATGCATGAGGGTGGACATTTAAAGACATCATATTTTTTATAAATAACTATAATTAAAAGGGAGGAAGGGTTATATAAAAAAAGCTAACATGTATTCCTTTATTTTATAGAACGTTCAATTTTGATTTGATTTTAGATTACATCTTTTCAAAATGTATACTTATGCTCTTAATTTCATGTTATCCTCTCCTTTAATAACTAAATCTAACCAATCATTTAAAACTGGCAAATCTTGCTTTCTCAAAAATGTTATTGCTTTAAAAGCTGTGATTCTCAGTATTAAGTAACTCGTCTTTATTAAGTAGCATAGTTCCTATAGCCAAAACTATATTTTGTATCTTTGTTATATTTGGTTTCTTAAAAATGTGTTCTCTGAATTACTTTTGTTCAAATTTAATATAGGCTAAGTAAAAAAATAAGTAAGTGAAATGAGCTATACGTTCACCGCATCTTTTCAAACATCCTAAAGATAAATTATTAGGCTATAGTTAGAAGATATATCTGGTGTAGGCTCTTGCATATTATTTTTCCAAGAAGAAAAATATATTTTAGTCCGAGTTACCACACCCCCATTTGGCGCAGGCAGATCTGGTTCAATGTGAAGTTCAGCAGCAAGATGGAAATATTTGCATGACTGTCTAACATTTACAGATGGAGAATATCCATGAGAGTTTTGCATTGAGTAAAACATGTCTCAAACATATAGGCTAAAACAGCACAGCTACTTGCTGGGATGGACCAATAATGACTTCTAGGGCTGCCTAAGAAACGCGTGCACACGCAATTATCCAGATTAGATAAACCTGGATCAAATTAGTGGGATTGCGTGAACTTAAATTAACTTTTATCTTTAGCCCCAACTTATTTGTTTATTCAAGAACATTTATAGGTTTATTCAAGTCAGGCGTTGGAGATTAATGCTTGTTTTTGAACGTCTTTTACAAGACAGGTCTCAGATGATGGAAATCTATTTCGAAAGCCCTGGTTTGAGGTTTGATTAAAGTTATGGCGATTATTTAATCTGTATGGCAGTTTCAAACTTTGTTTTTAGTATTTATGGGTTATCAACTGGTGCTCAATGGTAAAGTTTTTTAAACCTTAGTGTAATGTTTCAAAAGTTAAATACATATGTTTTTTTTTTTTAATCCTTACATCTCGTTTTCAGGTTTTGCTTCTCAAGCAATCATGTGTGTAATCCTTATGTGGTTGTTAACATTATGCCACTTCATGTAGCATACTTAAGGTTGAAGCCTGGGCCCGTATCCCTGAAGAATTTTTGTGCAAAAAGTGGCTCCTAGCGGCCAAATTCTAAGAAAATTCTCAGAGTCATGACGTTTTCTTAAAATTTCCCCTAAACGTGACACGAAAATCCCAGTTAATATAAAAGCTATTCCTCAAGATTCCAAACGCTTAAAGGGGCTCCTAAGGCGAGATCTGCTAAGAGCAGGGAAGAGGGCTTTTGGTGGCTTAGGTGGCTTTTCCCTTTTTTTCTCCATTTTCTGTGTTTGTAGGATAATTGCTAACAAGCCTTCATAAACAGACCAGCCAGCAATCACAGACATTGATAAAAGCTGAGCCGTGTTACCCTCGTTAAGACCACACTGAGTTGTAACGTTGCAATTTCTACTTCATTAAGGACATTCCCTTGAGATAGGCCATCCCCAGACAGCAAACTGACATTGAATCAACGTGGAAACGAAGTCTCTCATGACATCGAAACAACGTTGATTTTGCTCATCGAATTAACGTTGAACCAACGTCAGACGCGGCATTCTTCAAAGCTAAATGAAAATCGAAAATTGGTTTGCTTTGATAACGTTGAAACAACGCGTTGATTTCAAGTTGATTTTCCGTTAGTTTTGAAAGAATGACGCGTCTGACGTTGGTTCAACGTTAATTCGATGAGCAAAACAATGTCAGATCAACGTTGTTTCTATGTCATATTTCCACGTTGATTCAATGTCAGTTTGCTATCTGGGTCTTGTTTTCAATGGGGTCCATATGGGAGTGGGCGATATGGCAAAAATATCATACCACGATTTTTGTTAGCCCTGTTTCTGCTAAATATAGTGTCATTTCACCTGTGCCATTAATATGTTTATAAGCAACTGAAAAAAGTACAAATGTCAGGACCCCAAAAACACCGTGGTCCTCAGAGGGTTAAAACACATTCCCCTGATCAAAATGGCATAAACTATACTCGTGATTCAACGACTGAAGCCATGCGAAATTAAACCAGGGTAGAAAATGACCCCACTTATAAATGATTTACTTCAATGAAAGGTTCGATTTTTGTGAATTTTGTTTTAATGCAAGGTCAAAAAATAAATAAATAAACAATGCAGATTCTTCAATTGCTGGAAATATTGCAAACAGCAGAGACCAGAACACAATTCTCAGAGTTACAAAACATCTTGCTTGACCTTTAAATAATGGCAAACTATCACTAAACGCAACTAAAACGCTGTGTAATCACATTTAAAGGCCACCATAAGTTTCATTTCATGAAAAATACTCAATTTGGTAAGTTTCATTAGTGCATCATTTGCATTCAAACAAGAACTGTCTGTCAGCACGTCTTGGGCTAAGGTTCGTGTTAGAAAAATGGCTAACACTTGGTGGTCACAGATTGGGACAGATCTAACACAGATGATCTCCTTTACACATTCTGCTGACTATTATACAGGTAATGTTGCAACATGTCCATTTGCAAGATGTAAACAACACTGGTCCAGAAGCACTTCCTGTTTCAGTTTGTAACTGTTTTCTTTATTTCACATGTAAAGAACATTTTTTATATTTTTTATACATTCCATATGTTCTTTTGGTTGTATTTTGTCCCAGCTTTTATGTAGTGCTAAAAAAACCTAAACAGGAGGTGCTTCTGGGCCAGTTTTGTTTACATCTTGCAAAATTGTCTATAGTATTAGTTGACTGTCTGCTTAATATCTGCTAAGTCTAACATTGAAAGAATGATACAGGGTGGAGATGATTAAGGGTGGATATTCCTGGATGATATGGGGTGGTGATGGCAGTGGATAAGACACATGCCTTTGGTGTGAGAGACCCAGGTTCAAATCCACTGTGAGACACTAATGTGTCCCTGACCAAGACACAGGAATACTTCTTTTGTAACATTCTGTTTTTTCGTCCTACTGTATAGTACTGACGTATGCGATTTCAGATGCTGCCGAAGTGTACTACACAAGTCCTGAAAGGTGAAACCAAAGTGTTTTGATCGCCCCCAGGTGGCTGGATGCGACTGGATGCAGTATAGGTCATAAACACCAACCTCTTCAACGCCATCTCATGTGACTGAGCAAAATAGTTAATGAAGCACCAACAGACCTTTCCGGATTTTCAGGAGGAGATTGGAGCTTTAATTTTAATTTCTACATTTCCATAACTGTTTATTTCGCACTGACATAACAAGTTGTTGTACTTACTAAAACTGCTTACCTATTCTGCTGAGTGTTTGTGGGGCCGGTAAGAACAACTCATTGTGTCGGTGCGAAATAAATAGTTGCCGAACATAACAAGTCTTTTGTGACTGTAATATTTCTTTGTTCAGAACACAGACTGTAAAAAAAGATGGACAACAACCTTCACTCTCTTCCAGTGTAGAAAAGTGAAGTGCATGTTCCAATGTGACATAGTTCATCAGTTAGCTCTCCATAGTCACATTTCTTAACGAGGCCATGTAATTCCTTCATCAGGTTTTTGCATTGTGTTATTGAAAACATCTAAAAGTAGTCTGATTATATTGCTTTAAATGTGTTTTGTAATGGATTTCTAATTGGGACTCCACGAAAGGTGAATCCCAAGGCTGCTGGGCCCGATAATATACCTGGGCGGGTGCTCAGAGCAGTGTTATAGTACTCGAGACTCGGACTCGTCTCGGACTCGGTCTCGAGACCATATTTTAATGGTCTTGGTCTTGTCATGGACTCGTGTCCATTTGGACTCAGAATTGACTCGTACTCGAACATTTTTTTTTAGGACTCGGAATTATTCCCGAGTCCACTCGAGTTCAATTAAAAATATTTTTCATGATTATTAATGTATGTTAATAAAATATTTCTTTAAATTGATTGACACGCCCAGTGATTGGTGATTTTCTAGTGCGCAACTGCGCATGACAAATTGTAATAAAATTACTTTTAATAACACCTACTATGTGGCCTTTTTACCCTAAACTGATCATATTTTTTAAACTCTAAGTAAATTCAGTAAAAAAAAATTAAAAAAAAAAGGATTTCTCTAAGTAAATAAAATTAAATTAGGTAATCAACCCTCACTGGTCTCGGTCTCGACTCGGACTTGACTCGGACTCGACTCTCTCTGGTCTCGGTGTCGACTCGGACTCGAGTGAGGTGGTCTCGACTACAACACTGGCTCAGAGACTGTGCTAACTCACTTACAGATGTTCTCACAGATATCTTTAATATCTCTCTGAGCAAAGCCATCATACCAGAATGCTTCAAAGCCACTATTATCATACCGCCACCAAAAAAATCACCAGTCACAACACTGAATGATTATCGGCCTATTCAGAGCAGCGCCATGACAGGTATGAAAGTGAGGCTGTGAGGGATAGACGTACCGTGTTTCCAATGGCATCCGCTGTAAAAAGCTGAATAAAGCGGCTAGATTACTATTAGGGAGTTTTTTGTCAACTGACATTTTTTGGAAAGATATTTTTCCAGTGTTTTATAAGCAGAACAATCCGAAAACCCAATAAATAACAGTACAGCCCATTGAAGAGATGCAAGTCTATCCCTCACAGCCTCGCTTTTATTCTCATTAAAAATCAAAGATGGCGCTGCCGTGAATAAGGCGTATAGCACTCACGTCTATTACGATGAAGTGCCTTGAAAGGCTGGTCAAGGCTCACATAACATCCAGCCACATTTGACCCTTTCCAATTTGCACACCGTCCCAAGCGCTCCACTGATGATGCCATAGTGACAGCACTTCATCTCAGTCTGGCTCATCTGGAGAACAAAAACAGCTGTGTGCGGATGCTGTTTATTGACTTTAGCTCTGCCTTCAATACAGTTATCCAACAACACTTGGTGAACAAACTCATCAGTACCCCACTTTGCAACTGGCTACTAAACTTTCTCACCAACAGACCAAAAACAGTAAGAGTTGGCAACAACTCTTCGCAGACCACCATCATGAACACTGGGGTCCCTCAAGGATGTGTGTTGAGTCCACTGCTGTTTACACTTGTACCAGATACAACTCAAACCACATCATCAAGTTTGCAGATGACACAACAGTGGTGGGTCTCATCGGCAACGACGACGACTCAGCATACAGAGATGAGGTATACCAACTCATCAATTGGTGTGACACTAACAATTTTTCGACAAAGGAAATAAGAGTGGAGTTAAGGAAAAATCATAGGCCACACACACCCCTCACCGTCAATGGAGGCGCAGTGGATTCAGTGAAAAGCATCAAGTTCCTGAGGGTGGATATCACTGATGACCTGTCATGGTCTACCAACACCATCTCCGTTGTTAAGAAAGCTCTATAACGACTCCACTTCTTACGCAGGATTAGAAGAGAAGAGCCAACCCAACTGCCCTCATTGGCACTCAATACTTTTTACAGGGGTGCCATTGAGAGTATCCTCCCCAGCAGGTTATCAGTTTGGTGTGGTAGCTGCTGTTGCTAACCGGAAAGCTCTACAGAGGGTGGTGAGGTCAACTGAGAAGATCACCAGATCAGCCCAACATCCATCGAGGACATATACCCATCCCGCCATCAACATCATTAAAGACCCCACACATAAACTGTTCACCCTCCTACCGTCTGTCAAGCGCTACAGCAGTATGTGTTGCAGGACTACCAGACTCAGCAATAGTTTTTTTTTTCTACAAGCCATCAGACTGCTCAACTCACTCATGAAAACTGGATTATAACACCCCTCATAATCCACACACACTAAGTCCTGTGAACTGTGGAAAAGGCATAGTCAAATGTCTTCAAAATACTCATATGCACAGGGCTTGGAGCCAGAGGGGCGTAAGTGGCTTTTAACAAACTTTACAGGACAGACAAAACAAAATTTTGACCTGTATTATTAACCTTAAACCACAAACATTGCAACCACAGGCATACTTACATGAATGAGTATTTAAAGGATTAGTTCACTTTTGAAAAAACTTTTGCTGATAATTTACTCACCCCCATGTCATCCAAGATGTTCATGTCTTTCTTTCCTCAGTCGAAAAGAAATTAAAGTTTTTGATGAAAACATTCCAGGATTTTTCTCCATATAATGGACTTCAATGGGAACCGGATGGTCCAAGGTCCAAAAGACGGTTAATAACAGTTTCAGATGCAGCTTCAAATGTCTTTAAACGACACCAGACGAAGAATAAGGGTCTTATCATGCGAAACGATCGGTTATTTCAAAACTTATTCCAAAAACGTAACTTTTCTAAGGACAAATGCTAGCCTTGCTCTATTCTGTGAGGCGCGTTTGCAACGTCGCGTATTACGTAATTACGTTCAAAAGGTCACGGGCGACGTAGCGAAAAGTACAGAGTCAGTGTTTACAAGTTGAACGCATAGGTTGAACATGCAAACTAACTCAAACACCGTTTACAAAAAAAGGAATTAAAAGGTAAAACAACGATGTCGGACGATTTTGATTCTGTACTTCCGGCTACGTCACCCGTGACCTTTTGAACGTAATTACGTATTACGTGACGTTGCAAACGCGCCTCAGAGAATATAGCAAGGCTAGCATTTGTCCTTATAAAAGTTACATTTTTGGAATAAGTTTTTAAATAACCGATCGTTTCGCATGATAAGACCCTTTTTCATCGTCTGATATCGTTTAAAGACATTTGAAGCTGCATCTGAAACTGTTATTAACACTATCGTTTGGACCTTGAACCATCCGGTTCCCATTGAAGTCCATTATATGGAGAAAAATCCTGGAATGTTTTCATCAAAAACCTTAATTTCTTTTCGACGGAGGAAAGAAAGACATGGACATCTTGGATGACATGGGGGTGAGTAAATTATCAGCAAAAGTTTTTTCAAAAGTGAACTAATCCTTTAAGTAAAAAATATATGGCATATTAACACAATTGACATGTTCTAAAACATTTTCAAATAAAAAAAATAAATATGTAAATACCATTGGATAGAGCTCATCGAGACCTTTATTTTGATAAAAAAAAAATACTCATATTCGCCAAAAAATGCCACTTAAGCCCCTCTGGCTCCAAGCCTCATATCCCTTTGCACAAAAATGTAAAAAGTATACAATATTTATGTATCTTCATGCTGCTACTTGCACTTTGTCATATTGCATGACAGTGAAAGTAACCCGACTATATTTTGAAACTCTGTGATAGTCTGGAAACTGTATGCTTACGGTAGGCCATATGCAGTGTGGATCTGCCTATCTGTTATATCTATCTGAACTTGTTTAGCCATATGTTTAGTAGGTGTTCAATTTTGTTTTAATATTGCACATTGGAGTATGGGAGAAGCACAATTTCAGTCTGCTGAGTATTGCATGGTTTGATTGACAATAAAGTTGACTTGAACTCGGACTTAACTACAACTTTTGTCATGTAATCTGGAATGAGAAACACACTACTATTTGGAAGTTATCTACACAGCAATGGTACTTTTTTGGCCACCTTGAACTCTGTCATGGTCCTCAGAGTACCCTAAGTTTACTTGCTGATCAAGTTTCAAATCACAATCAAGCAGTGCTCAACCGCCTTTTGTTAAAGCTACAGTGAACAGGCTTTCTAACAGAATTAGCTTGGCAACAAAGAGCTGGGGGTGTCCCTGAGCATAAGTGATGACGGCTGTGACTGGGACAAACGAATTAAAATAACTTAATTCTAACTTCCTTTCTGTATTGTGTGAATTTAGTTGGACTGGTCTCACTCGCACTGCATGGCCAGACTATGCTGACCAACCCGATCTCACGACCAAGTCGTACGAATTTGACAAATGATTAAAAAGTGGCTAATTCGTAACAATTCATACGACCTCACTCGTACGAATTAATAAAATTTTGCTAAATCGGACATATTTTACGAATTGGCCAATTCGTATGAATTTGTACGAATGACCTACCCCTTACCCCGCCCCTAAACCTAACCATCACGTGGGTTAAGACAAATCGTAAACTTTTTAATCATGCGTCGAATTCGCACGAATTGGTCGTGAGAAAGTGTTGTGCTGACAGACATTTCTTGTTTAAATTCACGTTTTGCAGTAATGAAACTTAAATGTGTTCTTTTCATGAAATGAAACTTATGGTAGCCCTCGAAAGTGATTACACAGCGTCTGATCCAAGTTTCATAATATTTGACCTGATTTGGTGCTTATTTAAGGAAAGGCAAGACGTTTTGTTTCCCATTCAGATGAGAATTGTGTTCCTGTCTCTGCTGTTTGCAATATTTCCAGCATGAGAAGAGTCATATATCTTCTGTTGCCTCTGCTGTTTCTTCATGTTTCAGCTCAACGTTGGACGCCGTTTGGTTAGTAAACCTTTCTTTCATAGTTATATATTGTTTGCATATTTGTATAGATTTTCATGAGTTTAAAAAAAAACATGTTGCAATGTATTTTTTTACGTTAAATGTAATCTACAGCATTTATTGGTCTATTGGAATTTTACAACCAAATATGTCTGTCCTGTTACAACAAATGCACAGTTAAAGGATTAGTTTACTTTTGAAAAAACTTTTGCTGATAATTTACTCACCCCCATGTCATCCAAGATGTCCATGTCTTTCTTTCCTCAGTCGAAAAGAAATTAAGGTTTTTGATGAAAACATTCCAGGATTTTTCTCCATATAATGGACTTCAATGGGAACCAGATGGTTCAAGTATCAAAAGACGGTTAATAACTGTTTCAGATGCAGCTTCAAATGTCTTTAAACGACACCAGACGATGAATAAGGGTCTTATCATGCGAAACGATCGGTTATTTCAAAACTTATTCCAAAAATGTAACTTTTCTAAGGACAAATGCTAGCCTTGCTATATTCTCTAAGGCGCGTTTGCAACGTCACGTAATACGTAATTACGTTCAAAAGGTCACGGGCGACCTAGGCCGGAAGTACAGAATCAAAATCGTCCGACATCGTTGTTTTTCCTTTTAATTCCTTTTTTTGTAAACGGCGTTCGAGTTAGTTTGCACGTTCAACCTATGCGTTCAACTTGTAAACACTGACTCTGTACTTTCGGCTACGTCGCCCGTGACCTTTTGAACGTAATTACGTAATACGTGACGTTGCAAACGCGTCTCACAGAATAGAGCAAGGCTAGCATTTGTCCTTAGAAAAGTTACATTTTTGGAATAAGTTTTGAAATAACCGATCGTTTCGCATGATAAGACTCTTATTCATCGTCTGATATCGTTTAAAGACATTTGAAGCTGCATCTGAAACAGTTATTAACCGTCTTTTGATACTTGAACAATCCGGTTCCCATTGAAGTCCATTATATGGAGAAAAATCCTGGAATGTTTTCATCAAAAACCTAAATTTCTTTTCGACTGAGGAAAGAAAGACATGGACATCTTGGATGACATGGGGGTGAGTAAATTATCAGCAAAAATTTTTCAAAAGTGAACTAATCCTTTAACTGAGGTTGAACAACAAATTTGATTGACTTTCTGAGCAGTTTTTTTTGTAAAATATATTAACCTTTTAATCTTTTGGTGCTGGGTGAAGGTTACAGACCAAAGCAGACAATACAGGAGGGAAGAGTGAGATTGGTGGGGAAGCTTCCTTCTTCTGGTCGTGTGGAGGTCTATCATGATGGACAGTGGGGAACAGTTTGTGATGACGGATGGGACGTGGCCGAAGCACAAGTGGTGTGTCGGCAGATGGGTTTCCCTGGGGCAATCTCAGTTTCGTCTGGAGGACAATATGGGGAAGGTATGTGATCCTCAGTCCAATTTATTGTTAGCCCATAACAATAATTGTCAAATTTTTTAAACCACAATTCTATTGATTTTTCCAGGCTCTGGTCCAGTCTGGCTGGATGACATGAACTGTAAAGGTTCAGAAAGCTCATTGTCTGATTGCAGCTTCAAAGGCTGGGGTGTTAGTGACTGCACACATAAAGAAGATGCAGGAGTGATCTGCGAGGCTGGTAATAATTTCAACTACTAGATATATTTGTAGTTGTCCACTTGTATTTCTATTGTTTCAATCTCTTTTATTTATTATGTTTTCTTGTAGGTAAAAATATAACCAGCAATCGTCAGTTCTCTGTGGATAACAGTCTGGGTTTGTCTGATGATCTTGGTCTACTGTTTAAAAGTGGAGATGGTTGTGATTTCAACATTAATGTACAAGACCGCAGTGAAGAAGCAGAGTTGGCGTTTTGTGTGCACCGTTTGATCCTCATGATTTATCCAGAACTAAACATAACAAATGAGTCCAGGAACCTCACATTGGATGTCAGCCAGACGTGCCATCCTCATGTCTCTGCTTTTCTCAGGTACATTTTCTTAAGATCACTTCAATTCCTTGCTCAATCAAAGTGTCTCGATTCATCGAGAATATTGAGCACAGCAAAATCCCCAATGTTAAATTAACACTACTCAGTGTTTATATGAGTTTATGATATAATAAGTAACACTGAAGCAGTGTGGAAGTTGGTGGAAATTTTGTTATAAGAACGTTCTCTAAATATTCAGTGTTGGTTCTGGGAACGTGAAAAATGTCCAGTTTTCTTGACATCAGAGGAACGTGTTTTAAAAGGTATAATGTTCCTAAAACGGTCTTTAAACGTAATTTTCAATTAAAAATTCAACATGATAGTGATGTTGATTTCTAACATTCCAAGAACAATATTCCAAGAAATATCCAGTTTCTTGAATGTTACTACACAGGAAAAACTCAAGAGTGTTAAAGACTCAAGAGTGTTAATGTGTTAAAATTTGAGTGTTAAATAAACACTGAAGAGTGTTAAAGTTAATGTGCTATTTAAGTTATTGATTGAGTGATGATTGAGCATTGTTGAAGACACCTGATGATAACAAGCAGAATCACTGAAGAAGAAAACTCAAATTTTAGTCACCATTATGGAGATCAGTGTTCGGTTTAGTTGGGCAGTTGACCTTTACATGTTTAACTTTAGATTTTATTTGGCTGCCATACATGAGTTATGACAGATGAACAAAGAAAAAAGGTGATCTGATGGTGTTGGTTATGTTATAACATAATCATTTATTCACAATCATACAATATGAATCTCTGAAATCAAGTAGTCCTAATCTAATATATATTAGGTATACCTAATATATTGTTCATAATCAAAGTGATTTAACCGTATAAGTTCCAGGTTCAATATAATCTAAATGATTTCTTAAAAGTTGTTCTGATTAAAAAAAAATATTTCTTTCAGGCACACATAGACATATAGATTCAGTGTATGAATCTCCACAATGGTGACAAAAATATTTGATTAGGAAAATGAGATTCGTAAGACAATTTAGATCATAATTTATTCATACCGCAATGTATGATTGGAGCTATGAATGAGTTTTGATTGGTGGCACCCAGAATACACTACAACATGCTTTATTATTGTCATCATTTTTGAGAATCACAGGTTAATTATTGATATCTGTGTATCCCAAAAAAAATAAATTTTCAGTGACTTTTGATCAGAACATAAAAACTGGGTTTTATACTGTTAAATCCCTTTGATTCTGTAATGACCATTACACATTTAAAACAAAGATTAATACTACTTAAATTTAGTGATTCAGGTCATATGATTGTGAAATAATGATTACGTTATAACAAAACCAACACCATCAGATCACTTTTCCTCTTTGTTCATCTGGCTGTCATAACTCATGTACAGCAGCCAAACAAACTCTAAAGATAAACTTGAAAAGGTCAACTGCCCAACTCAAACAAACACTGATCTCCATAATGGTGACTAAAAGTTGAGTTTTCTCCTTCAGTGATTCTGCTTGTTTTCATCAAGTGTCTTCAATAATGCTCAGTCACTCAATCAATAACATTAACTTTAACACTCTTCAGTGTTTATTTAACACTCAAATTTTAACACTTTAACACTCTTGAGTCTTTAACACTCTTGAGTTTTTGCTGTGAAGTAACATTCAGGAAACTGGACATTTTTATGTTCTTGGAATGTTAGAAATCAACATTACTATCATATCGAATTTTTAATCGAAAATCACGTTTAATGAACGTTTGAGGAACATTATGCCTTTTAAAACAGGTCAAAATATGATTGTTAAAACCAACACCATTCGAGCACCTTTTCTCTTTGTTCATCTAGTTGTTATAACTCAGTTACAGCAGCCAAACAAAATCTAAAGTTAAACATGTAAGGTTCAAGAGCCCAACTAAATAAAACACTGATCACCATAATGGTGACTTTGCGATTTTCCTCCTTCAGTGATTCTGCTTGTTATCATCAGGTTTCTTCAATAATGCTCAAAATCATCACTAAATTAATCACTTAACTATCTAATTAACCTTAACACTGCTTCAGTGTTACTCTTAACTCTGAGTGTGGACTGAGCAGTGTTTATTTAACACTGGGGATTTTGCTGTTTGCATATCATAAATCTACTGAATATATTATGGATGAAAGATGCTTACAGTGTCTGAACTGTTTTTCTCAGGTATTTGTACACACGTCAGATTGATGTTTCCATCACATCGGCTCAATGTCTCCATCAGCTGTCATTTATCTTCGGAGTGAAGACTCTTATGGAGGATGTTGGCAGGATCTTCACTTCACTCCTTCCAGAAGACAACACCTTCCGGACACAGGTATCAATGTACGAGTATGGCGTCCGCACAGGTGACCTTGTTCTGCAGGAGAATGTCCTTCAGTATCTTTCCTGGAACTGTGAGTTCCTCATAAACTCTCCGTTGTGGAGCACCATCTCCTTTCACATGATGGACGCTCTGCTGCAGCGCTCAGACCTGGTTGTGGAGGATGAAGCTTTACTTCTTGAAGCTCTGGAGAGATGGATCCAAGATAAAAGTGATGAGATTAGTTCAGAACAACAGGCCAGCCTCCTGAATCACATCCGCTTCCTCCTGATCCCAGTGGATAAACTGTATGAAATGCAGTTTTCCTCAAGTGTTCTCCATCAGAATCATGAGAAACTGTACCTAACTGGTCTGCTCAGAGGTTTTCAGTTCAATGCTCTGCCTTTCTCTACGATCAGGAATAAAATGGATAACATGAGTAATCATTATCTACCCAGAATCTACACTGCTAAAGAGTGGAGTGTATTTATCAATGACACAACCCCAAAAATCAATTACCAGCCCTACAACGAGTATGGATATGACAGGTATGGCAACCAGATCAGAAACCAAGTTCCTATCTTCTCCACTCGTGCACACCCTAGTGCTCTTTACAAAGATCAGACGGTCCAGTGGCAAGCCCAGGTTTTTCGTAATGCCCGGGACTGCTCTAACTATGGTGTGTCATGTACATCTTTTCCTGTCGCAAGGTTCCTTGCAAGTGGTAATCAGAACCGTTACACTAACACCATTCGCTTCAACAACAGGTTGATTCTCACCTGTAAAAATCAAAACAATGTCTTTCATGTCCAAGAATTTAAAAACAGCATGGCAGTGATTCCAACCAACAGCACTATGGGCCTGCCTAACCCCTGTCCTGATAACTACAGTTTTAGATTTGCAGTGCGTCCAGAGTATATCTAGTATATAGAGTATATAGTGACCTACATGCATTTCAGTTCATTCGAATCTAGTTTAACTGAATCTATGAAATTCTATCAAGTCTCTTTTTATAATTCATGTAAATCATTCTACAAATGTTTGTTAATTTTACTCTTGACTTATTTTAGCAATAAAAACTTCACTAAGAACTTCCAAAATAAAAATATGTAACGAACGTTATCTTTGTCAGTGTCGTTCCTCTTTAATGTCAATGTAACATTAAGACATTGGACTTCAACGTTGAACAGAAGTTGCAATTTGGTTGGAATAAATTACCAGAGATCTTTCATGGTCAGACAAATCTGATCTGATCAAGATCCACTCTCAGCCAGGCCCAAAGTATTCATTTTAAGGCTTTTAATGATGCATGCAATGAATTATCAAAATAAACTGTCAATGTAAAACTCTCAAAGTACACTCATTCCTGCAGCACTATGTTGGTCACCTTTCTGTGGATACAAAGGAGAAAGGATAACCATTCACTAATTTCAATTTAACCACAAACAACCACCTTTGCTTTGAAAAGGCTTTAAAATAAAAATATTTCTTCGATAGCATTGCAATTGTGACAAAAAAAATGAATATCAGATTATCAAGTCATGCACCACTCTAATGAGCAGCCCACCACTATAATTCGAGTGCCCTGAAATTCTTCAAACAGAGTATGTTAAATTCTTTCCATAAAATGTTCATCTATGGAAATTTATCAGTGATTAATTAGTGCAAATAACGCAAACCTACCCAGCAAGATTAAAAGAAGCTTCTGCTAAATTAACTGATGGTGAGGTAATTCAATGTCCACTGGAGTTTTGCTCCGGTGTTCAAGAATTGGAAAAGGTGCGCTGTTTTTATGTTTTTTTCGTCTTAGCTATATTTAACTCAATTTTATATTTGTACTGTTCATTGATAGTGTTCCAACTAGAATCTTTAAAGATAACCCTAACCCTTGGATTTTTGAAAATGACAGTTCATATAGTGTGGACTATAGCTCTAAGGGAATGAAAACATCCTGCAAAGATTTATATCTGAAAGTGCACCGTATATAAAGTTAATGTCTTTCAAAAGTGAGAGTCGACTATAAGTCTATGAAATGAATTGTTTTTTAAAACGAGTCATTAGCGGTTACATCGTGACGTAGATAAGAAAAATTAGCTCATTGGCCGCTCCCAACAACTGTGCGCAGACGGGAGTGTAAACTTTTAATATGATTCAAAAACTTCAGCTGAATCGCATCATGTCGAGAAGACGCTGTGTTCTACATTGCAAAGTCAGTTCAGCCACTTGTTTTCATTGCCCAGGGACGAGCATGTGAAGAATCAGTGGTCAGAGTTCATTTTTGCAACGATACCACAACAGTATAGCCCGAACCTTGTGTTCTCATCATTTTAATGACGAATCATTCAAAAACATACATGAATTCAAATGTGGATTCGCAATGTGAGTTTCGCCGGGAAAGCTCGCTCTTGACGGAGACGCGAGTAAGGGACCGTGTGGAAAGTGCACTTTTTCTGACACGTTTGTTCAAACAATATATACAATTTTCAACACTTGACAAGCTATAATCCTGGTTATGGGCGTTCCGTTGCCGACAGTCTCTGCCTACGGTTTACCAATAACAACTGATTGGGTCATTTTCACCAATCGCCATAGATTCGCGTCACTCAAAGGAGGTGTTTGGGAAAATGAATCCTCGAACGAATCATTTGGGAGTCGTTGAGCAAATCAGTTAAAAATAAATGCATATTATAAGACAAATAAAGTGTTTTTTTATGCTTGCATGCAGGTTAAACTGTTTTTGGGAAATCCCAAAACAAAAATAGGAACATTTCAAATGCTATGATAGGGGCTCTTTAAAAATGTATTTATAAAATAAATGGGGCACACTTTTTACCCACTGTGATCCCATTATAAACCATAATGGAGCCATTTGTAGTTCAGTCAGTGTGATCACCCATATGTTGGGTTTTGTGTGTAGCCCAGCTCAGCCCCATTATTAGCACCCATTTGCGACCCAAGTGAGCCCATTTAATGAACATCTAAATGGACAAGAGAACTTTTGTTATAAGAACGTTCTCTAAATATTCAGAGTTGGTTCTGGGAACGTGAAAAATATTTTCTCAAATTTTAGTCACCATTATGGAGATCAGTGTTAGGTTTAATTGGGTAGTTGACCTTTACATGTTTAACTAAAGCAAACACTGATCTCCATAATGGTGACTAAAATTAGAGTTTTCTTCTTCAGTGATTCTGCTTGTTTGTTATTATCAGGTTTCTTCAACAATGCTCAATCATCACTCGATCAATAACTTAATTAGCACATTAACTTTAACATTCTTGAGTGTTTAACAATCAAAGTTTAACACTTTAACACTCTTGAGTCTTTGCTGTGTAGTAACATTCAGGAAACTGGACATTTTTATGTTCTTGGAATGTTAGAAATCAACATCACTATCATGTTGAATTTTTAATTGAAAATAACGTTTAAAGAACGTTTGAGGAACATTATACCTTTTAAAACACATTCCTCTAACGTCAAGAAAACTGAACATTTTTCACGTTCCCAGAACCAACACTGAATATTTAGAAAACGTTTTTATAACAAAATTATGTTAGCTGGGTTAGAGCCACAATGGACCCATCATGTGCCCATATGGGATAACATACATGGGCATATACATTTGTCCATCAGCTCCACATGGGACCCATTTGTGTTGCCCAAGCAGGGCCCAAGTGACAGCCCATCAAAAAGCCACATGGAAATGTTGACTGGGACAGCATTTTGACATTAAACAAAATCCAGGTGCACTAATAGCTTTCTTAAAAACCTTCAATCTGTTGTTTTCAGGAAGAAAAAAAACAGCAACAACAAATAAATAGCTGTGGCGTATTAATGAAAAAGAACATTCATAATTAAATTGTGACGGATCAGTTTGTTTTTAGTAGCTGAAATTATTAACATATTGATCAATAAAGTAAAAAAAAAAACAGTGCACCATTAAAAAAAACCCATTCACAATACCACATGGCTACCACCAATAATGTGTGTGGAGTAAACTGTTTTATACATACACTATAGTCTATCACGTCATTCAGTTACATTCATTACACTGTAAGTACAGTACTGGCGTGAAACCACTATAGGTCGTTGCTGAAAATGGTAGTGAAAAAAAACCCAAAGAAAGAAAAAACTCTTGATGAAGGCTCAGATAAGTCTCTCAAAACAATTAAAGAGTCAACATGTCCTAATTTCTTCAGTCTCCTCTATAACCACAACCACATTTTAATGTCTGCCAATAGTTAGTTGGCATTATTCGAACGCCACTGAACTATTTCAACCAATCTAGATGTCCATCATCTAGACAAAAGGTATTTACCAGTACTTGGCACGTATTTACTTCCAGATAATCCCTTTCACACTAAATGAATTCGAGTCCTTCATACTTCACATCTCCAATCTTAGTTTCAGGAAGCAAGATTCGGCCATCCAGGGTGAATGCCACAATGTAAGAGGCAATTTTCCCAGCATCCTCCTCAGACTTCAGGGCAACAATAATCTGGTCGTCAGTGTTGGGGACAAACTTGAAGGACGAAAAGCCGTGTGTAGGGTTCAGGGGCCCAACGTTTCTCACTTTAATGTCCTGGAAGTCTGGGGAGCAGCTGAGCATTAGGTTGGTGCCGCGACGCTCATCTGCCGTTTCGTCGTAGCGCTCGCTGCTGGCACGCCTCGGCAAGAAGAACCAGCGCTGCAATGTGTCGCTCCAGGCTGCAGACTCGTGTATGAGGTACCCTGAGATGACCACAGAGAGGAAATGAGCAAGGACTGGCATTGAAGCATTTAATCTAAGAGACTACTGTAAGTACTTGGGAATCTTTTACCCTAAAATTATTAATTTTTCACATTTTCCATAAGGAAAATTAAGCCACAACAAGTACATACAGCACATTTCACAATATAGATTGCATCAAAGCAGCTTCACAATATCAATCAAAACATAATAACAATGTTCATTTCTTAATGAAAAACATCTACGTTTGGTAGAGCTGATCAAGAGTATTACTGATTGGTTAATTAATTTGAACATCCCCACTCAATTGACAATAAGCATGGATGGAGACGTTCCCAGAGGACCTTAGTTTACAATCTTTACTTATATAGTGGTTTATACATTACACATTGCTTTAAAGAAGCTTTCAAAAGTGATAAATTGTCCACTCTGACACAAAAATCGCGCTGTGCGGACATTACTGATGGAAAAAATGACATCTCACAGACTGAGCCAGAGTGGAAAGTGAACAGGGAAGTGGCTTTTTGCCAAATTTGGCTAAATATCATTTATTTTAACAACATTCCTAATTTAATAAATGTTTTACACTGGACTACACTCATTATTGATGAATTTTTAAAATACCAAGCATAACAATATTGACTGCTCGCTACAAACACACACTGCATGTGAGTGAATGTCTACCGCTCACCGGGCGGACTGATGCCAGCAGCTCTGCGGAGAGAGTTGTACTTAGGAACCCAGTTGTGGTGCTGTACATCTCCGTGGATTCCCACCACTTTGACCCACTCGGGATTTTCATTCAGCACTTCTCCATCGGTGGTGGTCCACTCCTTCCCCAAACCTCCCACATACAGATGCTCGTCCTTTACTGCAAGCCACTCTGCCTTAAACCCTGTGTAAGAGAACGCCAAAGAAGAAACCACAACTGAAATCAGATATCATGTAAATTGATTGCTTTGAATTTGATTAATTATTTTACATATACACTCACCTAAAGGATTATTAGGAACACCTGTTCAATTTCTCATTAATGCAATTATCTAATCAACCAATCACATGGCAGTTGCTTCAATGCATTTAGGGGTGTGGTCCTGGTCGAGACAATCTCCTGAACTCCAAACTGAATGTCAGAATGGGAAAGAAAGGTGATTTAAGCAATTTTGAGCGTGGCATGGTTGTTGGTGTCTGAGTATTTCACAATCTGCTCAGTTACTGGGATTTTCACGCACAACCATTTCTAGGGTTTACAAAAAATGGTGTGAAAAGGGAAAAACATCCAGTATGTGGCAGTTCTGTGGGCGAAAATGCCTTGTTGATACTAGAGGTCAGAGGAGAATGGGCCGACTGATTCAAGCTGATAGAAGAGCAACTTTGACTGAAACAACCACTCGTTACAACCGAGGTATGCAGCAAAGCACTTGTGAAGCCACAACACACACAACATTGAGGCGGATGGGCTACAACAGCAGAAGACCCCACCGGGTACCACTCATCTCCACTAAAAAATAGGAATAAGAGGCTACAATTTGCAAGATCTCACCAAAATTGGACGGTTGAAGACTGGAAAAATGTTGCCTGGTCTGATGAGTCTCGATTTCAGATGGTAGAGTCAGAATTTGTCGTAAACAGAATGAGAACATGGATCATCATGCCTTGTTCCCACTGTGCAGGCTTGTGGTGGTGGTGTAATGGTGTGGGGATGTTTTCTTGGCACATTTTAGGCCCCTTAGTGCCAATTGGGTATCGTTTAAATGCCCCGGCCTACCTGAGCATTGTTTCTGACCATGTCCATCCCTTTATGGCCACCATGTCCCCATCCTCAGATGGCTACTTCCAGCAGGATAATGCACCATGTCACAAAGCTCGAATCATTTCAAATTGGTTTCTTGAACATGACAATGAGTTGACTGAACTAAAATGGCCCCCACAGTCACCAGATCTCAACCCAATAGAGCATCTTTGGGATGTGGTGGAACGGGAGCTTCGTGCCCTGGATGTGCATCCCACAAATCTCCATCAACTGCAAGATGCTATCCTATCAATATGGGCCAACATTTCTAAAGAATGCTTTCAGCACCTTGTTGAATCAATGCCACAGAATTAAGGCAGTTCTGAAGGTGAAAGGGGGTCAAACAGGTGTTCCTAATAATCCTTTAGGCGAGTGTATTTCAGTAGTTTCTGACCATTACACTAAAGGAGTGGTAAATTTAAAGGTGGTAAATTAAAATGCCCCGATTATGCTTTTTTTGGAATGTACCTTTCATGTGGTGTGTGTAATTTAATTATTTGTGTATGTCAAAGGTCTGCAAAGTTTCAAAGATCAAAGTGCACAATAAAATAAGTTAATGTCTCATTCACAAGACAGTACTGATACTGAACTGCCTGAAAGGAGTCACCAGTGATTATATTCTTCACTGGCTGGCCACAGACAAGGTCTACTTTGACCTACCCTTTAACACTGTAGTTGTAGCTAAGGCTGGAAGAGTTTGGTTTATGCTGTTGACATGTCAAGAACATGCTGTTTTCTGCACTGCGAAAGTAAACCCACTTTGATGCACTTCCAAATGAAAAGGAACTTTGTTACTGTTCGGATCACTGTGTGTGCGATTGCTGAGGAAATTTAGATATGGTAATGGCTGTTTGGTTGTTGACATGCGCTGTAAATGGTTGACCAATTACAATAAACTGGACTGCTTAAACAATTAGAACAGAGTAGACCAAATCATTGAGTCATCGGACCAATCAGAGTAGAGTACACCAATCATTGAGTCATCTGAGCAATCAGAGCAGAGTAAACCAATCACTAGCTACGTTTACATGGACATAATCGGAATGAAATCTATTCGATTGATGAATCCGATCAAGGTGTTTACATGAATGATAAATCAAGTGATCGGGTTGATGTGCGCGCTTATATGTCACAAGATTCAAATCGGAATTGATTCTTTGACATGCGCACACTGCACGAATATGCCACTGTTCACGCATAAGCATAACTATTTTCCCCTATTGGTTCGGTATTTGTTTTAAACAACAGAATTATTTTTTATCCGTCTCTGGTCATGATTTGGAGACGATGGGCATGAACCGTTTTGCCGTGCTGATTGTATTTATCACGCAGTAAAACCCCGCGCCCAAAAGTCGTGTGTGGATGAGAATGTAAAACAAGCACTGGTGGGACGTTGTCCTGCTTCACTTCACGGACATGGAGTGAAATGGGAATTTTTTAATAACGGAACAGTCATTTATATGACACTTTATTCAACAGGAAGAACAGCACGTCATTACGCTATTTCAACGTCATTCCACATGCGCAGTCCTTTTAGTTTCGGTTTTCAATCCAATCAGGTGTTTACATGTTCTCTCGCTCGGATTACAAAAGGAGTAAACCACCCCTTTCAATCCCATCGAAATTCTAGTCGGATCGAGCTCAATCGGATCGATTAAGGTGTTTACGTGAAGGTTTTTTAGTCCGATTGAGCCGTCAATCCGATTACAAGGGTCCATGTAAACGCAGCTAGTGAGTCATCTGACCAATCAGATCAGAGTAGACCAATCATTGAGTCATCTGACAATCAGAGCAGAGTACACCAATCGTTGAGTCATCTGATCAATCAGAGAAGAGTACATCACAGTCCTGCCCACAGCCGTGCTGGAAGTAAAAATTCAATACAATTTCTCCATTGACATTTGAGATATAAGCCATGAAAACGTGACCATACATGGTAGACTTAAAACCACTACGGCTGTACTAAGCGATTGTATATGCTCATGTAGATGCAAAAGTTCATGGGGCACTAACCTTGTTTTATGATAATGCCTTTTATTCTCAATGTTATTGGATAAGTACCTCATTACCCACAATCCTGAATAAATCCCACAATCCCCACAGTGATGCATCTGATTGGTGGAAGTCGTGTCACATGTCTGAAACCCCGCAAAGGTACGTGACAGACTGAAGATTGTGTAATGACGTAGGGCTAAGTTCATTGGCGCACCTCTGAGATGCCCCCCGCGCCATTGGATGTGCAGTTGCCGCCAGCACAGCCTATTAGCGAGCTAGAAACTCAATGTTTTAGCATGTGCAGCTGCAAATGTGTTTGCTTCAGTAAATCGAGGTAAAGGAGTTTCCCTGCAAATTCACTATATAAAATTCACTGGAGGAAAAAGTTCATGTAGCCGTTGTCAGATTTGGAAGTCACTCAAAAGGCTTTTTACGGTAGCTTCAGTGGACTTCAGTGAGGCGCGGTGGGTTTATGGGATGAGTAGTTCCTTGCTCGGAAATGAAAATATATACACAGTCTTGTACCCCTGACTTTTTTGGGATTTTCTCTTCATTTTTTCACTCGAAATGATATGTTGTATGCTTATGAGTTCAGCTGTAGCTGGTTTACCTCAGACATGCTCTAATACTTTTTAGATATGGACTTTACAAAATGTCAATGGGAGAAATGAATGGGAAATTTACTTTCGGCACCAACGCTCTCTCGGGCTGTGGGCGGGACTGTGATTCTCTATTGCAGTGTTTCCCAACCCTGTTCTTGGGGGCACACCAACACTGCGCATCTTTGTCTCCCTTATTATCAAACACACCTGATTCAACTCATCAGCTCATAATCAGATGGGTTAATGAGCTGATGAGTTGAATCAGGTGTGTTTGATAATAAGGGAGACAAAGAGTACGCGCAGTGTTGGTGTGCCGCCAGGAACAGGGTTGGGAAACACTGCTCTACTAAGTCATCTGCCCAACCAGAGCAGAGTATACAAATCATTGAGTCATCTGACCAATCAGAGCAGAGTAGACCAATCATTGAGTCATCTGACCAATCAGAGCAGAGTAAACCAATCATTGAGTTATCTGACCAATCAGAGCAGAGTACACCAATCACATTAGGCTCGGTCATTTGACCAATCAGACCTTGAAGGCATGTAAACCTATTGTAGGAGACTCCAAAATAAAATTTGGAACCTTTAAAATAGCATAACAGGGGCACTTTAATTAATTTCCTCAAAATTTGATTCAAACAAAGACAGCAATGCATGTTTGTTCGGGGGCAGATTAAAAGCATCCATTCTCAATGCTCTCAAGTCTGTGGACACTCTGGATGGATCTGAGAGGTCCCAGTAACAGCACCATTTTGGTTGGAAAAAAAGGTACTATAGAAGCACTAACCTTTTGAAACATAGCCATCCCCATCTGGAAGTATAACCCAGGGCACCGCCTTAAGTCCTTCAATGTTGTATACTACACCCGTACGATCATCCACGCTGTACAGTTTGCCATTAAACACCACTAATTCGGAGAGCTCCATGCCCCGACCCTTCTCTGCCAGGTGGCTTTCCAAGACCACCCTTTCCTGATCCCATTCGACAGCCACCGTATCTCCACTCTCCGACACCAGGAGGTGACCCTTTAGCATGTAGCTAAACCAGGTCAGCTTCTTGTCACTGAGCGAGTTTGTGTCCAGGTCGGCAATGACCCCTATCCGGTAGCGCGTGCCCTGGCTGTCCGGTGCGCTCTGGTGGACTGAGGGGTACGTGTCATTGTAGCGATCCTCTGCTCTCACCTCATGATGGTTTAACTTTGAGCCATATCTAGGATGGGGGTGAAAGGGCAAAAGCTGCATGTAGATGAGGAGGACGAGGGTTAGCGCTGATGCTACCACCACAATGGCTCTCCATTTGATGCGGAAGCGGGGTCTGTGGTGTTGGTCATGGAAGCCAGCATCGGGAGCCCTCCAACAGAGATGCGCAGAGAGTTCATAGACTCATTATGGTTAAGAAGTGCATAGCCTGGAGAAACTGGCATTAGGGAGGGACGGCAGCCACACCTACACAGGAAAACAGA